>LPNX010418163.1:146273-296367 GCA_001517045.1 Pseudotsuga menziesii
TAGCAACATCTTCAGCACTCTGACCTTTCGAACAACAACATCTTCAGCACTTAGACCTTTCAATCAACAACAACATCTTCAGCACTTTGACCTTTCAATCAGCAACATCTTCAGCGTTTTGACCTTTCGATCAGCAACAATATCTTCAGCATTTTGATCAACAACATCTTCAGCACTTTGATCTTTCGATCAGCAACAACATCTTCAACATTTTGATCAGCAACATCTTTAGTACTTTGATCTTTCGATCAGCAACAACTTCTTCAGCATTTTGTTCTTTCGATCAGCAACCTGATCGGTAACATCGTGATCAGCACCATAATCATACTTCAATTCTCGAATAGCATCATCATCATGATATTTTGATCTTTTGATTAGTACGTCGTTATCATCACATACTGATCATTTGATCAGTACGTTATCATCATCATACTCGGATCTTTCGATCAGTACATCATCATCGTCATACTCTGATCTTTCGATCAGTACATCATCATCATCACACTCTGATCTTTCGATCAGTACATCGTAATCATCAACATACTCTGATCTTTCGATCAGTACATCATCATCATACACTGATCTTTCGATCAGTACATCATCATCATCATAAAAACATCATCATCATGAAAACATCATTATCATCAAAACATCAACATCATCAAAACATCAACATGATCCTTCCTTTCGGAATTACGGGATTTAGGTCTTTACGGAGTTACCAATGATCCTTCCTTTCGGAATTATAGGATTTAGGTCTTTACAGAGTTACTAACGATCCTTCCTTTCAAAATTACGGGATTTAGGTCTTTACGGAGTTACTAACGATCCTTCCTTTCGAAATTACGGGATCAACACAGATGTGGAACTCAGACAATTCTTCCTCTAGGAATTACGGGACCAACACATGTTCTTGAGAACCGAAGTCACCAAATCCGTTCTGAACTGAAGTTCAAGGATGATACAATCCTACCACATTCACGGGGACCGAGATCTCCAGATACATTTTGAACCGAGGTTCAGGGATGATGCAATCCACCACTTTCACGGGGGCCGAGACCTCCGGATACATTTTGAACCGAAGTTCAGGGATGATGCAATCGTACCACTTTCACAGGGGCCGAGACCTCTAGATACATTTTGAACCGAGGTTCAGGGATGATGAAATCCACCACTTTCACGGGGGCCGATACCTCCGGATACATTTTGAACCGAAGTTTAGGGATGATGCAATCCTACCACATTCATGGGGGCTGAGACCTCCGGATACATTTTGAACCGAATTTCAGGGATGATGCAATCCCACCACATTCACGGGGGCCAAGACCTCTGGATACATTTTGAACTGAAGTTCAGGGATGATGCAATCCCACCACATTCACGAAGACCGAAGTCACCGGATCTATTTTGGACATATGTCCAAGGATGATACAATCCCTCTTCATTCTCGAGGACCGAGGTCACCGGATCACTTTTGGACAGATGTCCCGAGATGATACAATCCCTCTTCATTCTCGAGGACCAAGGTCTCTGGATCACTTTAGGGCAAGTGCCCAGGGATGATACAATCTCACTGCAACATCACTACTCCCCCTTTCGAGGAAGGTCTTTTCGAACAACACCAAGCTTGTCTTGAAAGTGTTCAAAGTTTACCCGAGACAGAGGCTTCATCAATACATCATCATTCAAACCATCATCATCTACATCTTCAGTATGTGAATACTGAACTATCACCATATGTATCTCCAGTATGTGAATACTGAAAGCATCATCATCTATATCTTCAGTATAGAAATATTGAAAGCATCATCATCTCTATATTCAGTATAGAAATACGGAATCATCATCATCTGCATCTACAATATGTAAATATTGAAACATCATCTATATCTTATCTTGTATGTAGAAATACCAAAATTTATGTGTTACAATCGGAACACAGGGTTCTATGTCATCACAAATCTGGTTATCACATAGAATCATTGTAGTATCCATTTTCAGGTCAAAGAGACCTGATATCAACTTCCGAAGCCATATGAATTCACAACTTAGCAGAGCAATCTGCTATGTATTTTGCTTCAGCCGTGCTACGAGAAACACTGGACTGTTTCCTGCTAAACCATGAACTCATAGCAGACCCCAAACAAAAGCATCTACCTAATGTGCTTTTCCTGTCTAAGATACTTCCAGCCCAATCTGCATCTGTGTAGCCATACAATCTATACTCATGGCTTCCGTCATAGTATAGACCAATGTCTATAGTCCCTTTCAGATATCTCATCACATGTTTTGTGGTTACTAGGTGAACCCGTCTTGGTTGAACAAGATATTGACTTAAGGTGTTCACAGCAAAACAAATGTCTGGTCTGGAATTTGTTAAGTACATTAATGACCCAATGATCTGTGTGTAATGAGTCACATCCACTTACTCTGATGAGTCATCAGCTAACATATTCAGGTTGGAGTCCATGGGTGTGGCCATGACTTTGCATTCCAACATATCAAATCTTTTCAAACTTTGCACTGCATACTTTCCCTGATTGAGAAAGATTCCTTCATATTTCCAGACCTAGGAAATAAAGTATTAGACCAAGGTCTAAATTCTTCAGCGGATTCTTCTTGCATTCTACAATTTGTTTCTCATTCCCTGTCAAAAATAGGTCATCCACATATAATAATAGGATGATAGGTTCATGTTCTACAACCTTGAGATAAAGATTAGGATCAACTTTTTCTTGGCAAATCCCATGCTCGTCAGGAAACTATCTATTCTTCCATACCAAGCTCTGGGAGCTTGCTTCAGGCCATAGAGGGCCTTCTTCAACTTGCATACGTGATTCCATCTGTCTTCAACTTCAAATCCTTGTGACTATTCGATGTAAAACTCTTCCTCAATCATACCATTAAGGAAGGCTTGTCTTTACTTCATCATGGAAGAAACTACCATGATAGTTCTGAAGAAAGTATACCTTGCTTCTTGGAGTAAGTGTCTCTTCAGAATTAATTCCCTCTTTCTGAGAGAAGCCACAAGTCTTTCCTTACTTCTATCAGTAGCATATTTTATCTTACTGATCCATTTGGAAGATACCACATTCTTGCTTTCTGGTTTGAGTATTATATCCCAAACATCATTCTAGTATTCTTTCATCATAACATCTTTCATGAGTTCATCTTGTCAGGTCATCAACATATCCTAGTCTTTTGCATTCAATCTTGAAGGTTGGAACCCACTTTACTCTTGGTAAAGTCTCGATCCATCAGGAAGCTGTCCATCATGTCGTACCATGTTGAACTCAGATATCTTCTGTAGTAACTCCCCCTGAAGTGGAGTATCATCTTCCCTCTTCATTCTGTATAGGTGGTTCTATGCTTGACATATACTTGTCGATAGAGTATGTCATGTCATAGTCTATTCTTTCAAAGGAAACTCACAAACTTTGCTTTGTACACTTGTTCTTGCATATCCATATGGAAGATACTTCCCTTTATGTATCGAAATCATATCGTATACATCATTCCCCATGATCAACTGTTATTCTTTGATCATAGCTTCTTTCATAGCATTCTTTTCTTCATATTGAGTTATCTCTCATACCCATGGTGGTATTCACCCTTCGAGGTGGATCTACCACTCTCTGAAGCTCTTTCTTCCGTCATGGTGTCTCTGACCCTGGGAGCTTCAGATTCATGTTCATTGGAGTGAATCTTGAATTGTCATCACTTGTTCTTCAGAACAAGTCTCATCCTTATTTTCTTGTAGGAGGTTGTACAGGACCTTTCCATGACATCATTGAGATTGTGCACTAATCCAATATGTCAGCAAATAGGTTTGATAAGTAGCAATGGAGTGTTGTATAGCACCATGATCTACTTACCCATCACAAGCATATTAGTAGTATACAATCATTAATGCAAACAATATATCATGCATAATACATCAACTAAATATAATCAAATGCATAACAAAACAATATCATGAAAAGACAATTGAATACTTATCTTTTATTCGTTTCATGGGTAGACTCCTTCTTGATCCTTCTACTTCATCATCTTCTTAATTCATGACATCATCATTTCTTATCCAAATGATAAGATGGATAAGAGGCTCTTCAAGAATTGAGTTCTTCACATTACTCATTGCTTGAGGGATCTTCTTTGAATGGTGAGAGCTTGATCTTCAATTGCTCCCACCTTCTTCTTCTCTTCTTATGAGTCGAGATTCTTCTTCTTCCTAGAGTCTCTTGAAAGTAATTACTTCCTTCTTGCACACATTCCTTGAATGAATCAATTCTATGATCCTGGGAGACCATTCAAGGTGGCTATCACCACTTCTGCATTCTCCAATTCTTCTTTTACTGCTTCAAGATGTTCTGCATTCTGGATCTTCACATTCTTCAACGGTTTTCTCAAATCCATCTTCTAATTAATGTTCTTATCTTCAAATATCTTGATCAAGGAATCAAACATCTACGGTGTCTTTAGGGAAAACACTTGTGGTACAATTTGATCCGTGATTGAATCAACAATGATCTTCTTGGCCTTAATCAAGTTCTTCTTGTGTAAGGCTTTGAGCCTCATCTCCTTCTGGAACTAGAACCTCTCTACTCATGAAGGTGTCCAATTCATTTTCTTCAGAGAGATCAAATGCTTCCATGCTTGGAAGTTGTCAACTTCACCAAGCTTATCATCAAGATGATGTGATATATCACTTTGAAATGAGAACCTCAAATGCAAATAACAAAGGATTAGATCTTACCGATTTGAGGTGTCCGTCCTAGTTCCGGAGCTGGCTAATCTAGGGTTTGCCACAGAAACCCTAATTTTAAAAACTTGGAATATTTCAGATCTGATTGGATAGAAATATATATCTCTTCAAATGGAGCTGTCCAAAGTACTCCTTTTCTGAAAACAGTGGAGGGAAGCTCCTGGAACAGGAAGCCCTAGTTTTCCAATTTCTTCTACAGAAATGCCTGTCACTGTTTCTGTGATATCTCTGAAATTACTACTCCTCTATGTCTGAAATTTTGCAGTGAGGTAACCTCGCATGTCCCTGATCCAACACCATAGGTGTAATCATAATTGGTTTCACCAATTGGGATTTATGATCATTTTCCCAAGGTTCCTTGTTATAGGACTGTTTCGAACATCGAAGTTGTACGGATTTCCACGTGTCACTGTTTCATATTCTAAGTCTGTAGTTCAGACCACAAGACATAAATTCTATGCCCTTTCTAGAACATCTTCAGGAATTCCATTTTGACCTCTGTAGCCCAAGATATTGCAATTCTCCCCAGGTGTCCTGTTTAGGGATGAATTCTAAAAGAGGCTGGAACCCTAAATTGGAGGGATCATATATCCCAGAATATAGTGAATATGAGGCTGAATTTTGGATACAATGTACAAAGGATTTTATCTTCGGTATTTGCAATTTTCATCTCCTGAAACGTTGTCAATATCAGGATTAGCGAATGTACCAAAACTTAGCAGTTTTAGTATTTAGGGTTTTTCTAGCTCGGGGTCAAACTAGGGTTTGACTTTCTCGGAGTTTCACCCAACCAAAAATCTTGATCCAGGTCTCTAAAATTCGATTTTGATGAGGAGATAAATCCTATACTAAGCTCACTCAAAAATTCTTCTTCTGCAAGAGGCCCTAATTTTCCGCACCGAAAACTGAAAATGCTCGGAATCGAATTCCGCTTCGACAGAAAGATGCACCCTTCAATGGAGAGTCAGCCTAGCCTTATTTTGATGATCGATTGTGGAGAGAGAACTAAAAGTAAGAATCCCTAGATTCTGTAGCTGCACAATGCCTTCTTTCAGGGTGGCTCTGATACCATGTTAAAATTTTCATATGCTTAGCTAAGACATTAGTATTTCATTACATTTTCATAACAAAAGCATATAAACAGGATCACTGAAAGATAGAAAAGCACAACCATACAAAAGGAACACAAATATTTATCCTAGAGAAACCCTAAAGGGAAAAACCCAGCAAAATCTTCCTCAATATAGATGCCCCAAAAAGATAAAAGATAAAACCAGCAAGGAGATCAAAGCCTAATCCTCCTCCTTCTTCATCTACTTCTCTTCTCCACTAATGCGCTACACAAGTGAGAATGTGTGTTCCAAATGAGGAGCACCACACCTCTATTTATATTCATCCATTCACTTTAATTAACTCATCCGACATGTAGGCTCGAGTTAATCATGTAGGCTCGAGTTACACATGTAGGCTCAAGTAACCACACTGGGGTGCTGATGACCCACCTTTACAATTAGAGGGGACTACCTCATGACTCTTATTAGTTCTTCCGATTAGAAGCATCGGGGTACAAAGATAATACAAGTGGTTCTCCCGGTAGGACCATCGGGGACCACAAAAGATACATATAGAATATTCTTCGAAGTTACAATATTTCAACAAGGGTCTGGGGTTACCAACTTACTATTAGACTTGCAGACGATCAACTTTTACAGAAAATGGAATGAGAATAGGAAGAGATCTTGGCTTACCTGGTTTATGACGGTTGATTCAAGCTTGGTCTTCTCTCACTCCAATCTTCTCCAAAGCTTCTAGGGATGCTTCTCTTCACCTGCAAAAGAGCCAATTATTCAAGCAATATCCCATACATATATACATCAGATGTTAGATGAAAAGTATATTAATAATATAATTGAACATATTCATTAAACCAATATACATGAGATAAACACAATACAAGAATACAACCCAGCTTCTGACACAAGGACTCCTCTGCAACCGAGGAATCTGAGTTCTGTTGCTCCAAGACTCTGAAGGTATACCACTAGCATAACTTTTCTCTTCCAGAATTGATTGATTAGCCCCATCCTAAGGTTTATATTTATACTTTGGGAAATAGAGAGGTTTCGAAGGTTAGGATGGTTGAGACAATTGGGATAGTTATGGATTAAGGCCCAACTAATCTCATCTAATCATGATTTATATTTTTTAATGTCGAATTAAGGTACACGCGAGTATTGATATAGGAAAGGCACGTATGACACGCTTGTTGCTCAAAGGGAACTCGCGTATGCAAGGTACACGCGGGTTGCAATGCACATAGTCGCATATGGCACGCAAGTTTCAATACACATAGTCGCATGTGCAACCCAAAACTCAGAATAAAAATATATAAGGCTGGTCTGAAGATAATGCATCAAAGGTCATGCACCTCTATAGTGTTTTGTCCACTTCAATCCCAATTGTCCTTTTGTGTACTGACATGATGAATGTTAGCACTCTTACGGAGAAGTGTCAGTTTGGTTGATAAAACTGGAGAATATTGATCCCTCTATATCTGAGCATCCTAGTCCCTCTTCATTTGAGCATACTGCTTCCTCTCTATAACTTCCCAGAAGCTATTCCATCAGGTTATATGGGGTATCACTTCGGGTTCAAATTTGAACACCAGCTCTCACAGAGAAAATATTGAGCACAATTCCTTACTAAAATGTAAGTATTCCTCCAGGTGAAGACCAGGTACATCAAGGATTCTTTTAATTGTCTACATGATGGGGTCCACCAAATCTAAATAAAAAAACATTACTTATATTTTTTACCATCAATGTAGCCATGTACTTATAGTTATCATTCTAGATCTGTTAAGGATATCAACTGTGATCTTCCCTTAACTTAGGAAGATCACATCAATTTTTTGACATACCACTAATAAGTGATGCAATAGGACAATATCCTTATCTCAATAGCAAAGGATGAATCTCTCGATCTTAGTGAGGAGTAGATCACTGGTATATAACATCACAAATAAGGGATCAATATCAACAATATGTTCAGAATCCTGAGGCACAACTCTAACTGAATGGATGTGTGCCTCATTAGAAATCAACATCTCTCATACGCCATGAATATCATACTCTAATTCATCCTTCATGACTCCAATGGGAAATCAAATGCTTTGCATAATCATTGAAGGAACGAACATATGTAGTAGAGAGACCGACATTCGTTGGATCGTCCTACTCCCAATTGCCAATATTTACATGAGATTCTCTATATCTAAGGGTCAAGTGTCCACATATGAATGGGTGTATTAGGTCCTTGTCTATTTGTTTTCACTGTTGAACAATCATGACTTCTATGGAAGACATTCTTCTTCCTGATATGTAGTTTGAGCTGAGAGTCATGCTCCTAGAAGCTTACCGCTTCTGATCATCTTTCTCTCTTTTGATCATTGAATACAAACAAGATCTATATGTCCATTTCTTATCCTTCAAAACAAGTCTCATAATTCTTCTCTTGTAGACCATAGCATATGGTCTTTCACTCAAGTCAAATTGAGTCAGATAGTTAGCAACATTGAATAATCAAATTCAATCAATTTAATGCAATAGTATTAGTTCACACAGTTATGTAAGCATCTTAGTTTCTGATTCAACACAAAATTCACATATATCCTAAGCACATATTTTAACTATCTGGATTCCTTATATCTCCATTAGAACATACGATCAAGAGTGTGCACTAGTCTCAACATGTTAGAAAGAGATATCATCCTAGATGGGCTCATGGAATGTTGTGCAACACTACAGGATATTTAAACAATCATATACATAACATGTACTACAAAATCTTGTTTCTCTTCAATATCATTCATATAAAGTAACTATATCACATGCTCAACAAACTTCATAATTCTAGGAATATAGAGCTACATACAAATAGATTTGATCTATAAAGCAATAATAACATTGATAATCCAAATACCTATATTTTATTGTTTTGTGGGTGGGCTCCCACTACCTCCTTGTAGGAATCATGAGAGTCCTCAAATATTCATCTTATTGCTAAAAGCTAATCATAATCTAGATCTTCATACATTACTAATGCTAATCACATCATCTCAACATGGAAAGCACTAGAAGAAGAACTCCTTTAGACAATATTCTGCACTTTCTTCAGAATCATCGTTCTTTGACCTCTTATGTGGAGTACCTTCATTGATATCAATAGTTTAGGCTTGGTGTTTTCTCTTATTTGAACCACAACACTTTCTGGCATAGTGACCATAGTTCTGACATTTGAAACACTAGATATGGGAAAGATCCTATTATTCTTTTGTTCTGGAATGGGACTTCATGATATTTCACCTTTATATTTCTTGTCGTGATACTTTCTTCCCTTACCTTTCCCTTCTTAACATGATATGTAAGGGCTTGGTTTTCTTCATTTTGAGTGCCATGCAATGTATGATCCGGATTTATGCAGGAACACAACAGAATACACAAATAACCATAGAAACAAATATGCAGCAGAAATAACACTTCATTTCATTAATCAATAACTGAAACTTGTTTACATACAGAATGGAAATAAACTAGCTAGAGTGTTGGTAGCTTATCTCTGAGAAGAGATGTGGCGACTACATGCCTCTGAACTTTGTGTTACAATGAGGCTCGAAGGCCTATATATTATTGAGCAACAATGGAAACCCTACACATCCAAAAACCTAACCCTAGGAGGTGAACTGCTAGAATGTGGGCCCCGTTGGGTGACTTCGTACATCAATTTCTCGGGGTCGTAACTTTAGCCTACTACCTCCATTTGATGCACATGATAAATCGTTAGAAAGATATATTTAAGGACTACATCCATTAATGGAAAATATCAAGTCCATAATGGACTCATATTTTCCTAACCATTCGATGCCGAAAAAATGTTGTTTAGGGCCTTAAAACGGCTCCGAAAGTTTAGGACCCGAAAACTGCCAAAAATAGTAAATTGTGCTATAATTAAGGAAACTAGAAAACTGAAAGAAACAATGGTGGGGGTCCAAGAGGAATAGGTGGGTGGCCACCAATATCCTCCTGGATCATTCCTCCCCCCTTAGGAAGCAATGGTCCCCATTGCATTGAGTTCCTCCATGAGATGAGGAAACTTCTGTTGAACTTGGTCCCTGGTGAGCCACTTTCCCTGGTGAAGGAGTTGGCCTGCTTTGACAACTCGATATAGCTGGATCTTCTGCTGGTGAGTGTTCTTGATCTGTGTGTCCATAATCCGATTAGTTGTGGCTTGTTCCATACAGTTAGGGTTTAACTCTGTTGGTGTGAGTTGTTCTGCCACGTCTGATGTGTCCAGTAGAGGTGGAAAGTAGGGCCGAAGGCGGTCCACATTGAACACTGGGTGCAGACCAAGGAATGGTGGAATACTGAGCTTGAAGGCATTGTCCCTGACAGCCTTGGTGATGGTGTATGGCCCATATCAGAGCGAGTGAAGCTTGTGGTGGGGTCCAGCGAGGCACTCCTTCTACAAGTGTAACCACACTTTGTCACCCACCTGGAAGTTGTGTTGCACCCGATGCTGATCATGTCCTTGCTTGTACTTAGCATTGGATATATCCAATATGTCATTAACCTGTTGGCGAATGTGCTGAATGCACTCAATGAATTTGTTTTCCTTGGAAAATTCAGACTGGATATGAGCTGAATCAGCCTGAGTAGCTGCAAATGGCATGGCTACGTGAATGGGACATAGCGGCTGGAATCCCAAGCCCACCTGAAAGGGGCTATGGTTGGTTGAGTTCTGGAGGGCCCAGTTATAGTTGTGTTGTACATAGGGGAAGCTCTCATCCCATGCACGTGGATTCTTTGAGTTGTACATGCACAAAATGTGTACGATCATCTTGTTGACGACCTCTGTCTGGCCATCAGTCTGGGGATGGAAAGCTGTGGAATTTGTGAGCTTGGTGTCTAGCATTGACCACAGGATAGACTAGAATGTACTAAGGAATCTGTTGTCTCGGTCTGAGATTATAGACTGTGGGATCCCAAAGTGTACCCACACTCATTCAAAGAAGAGTTTAGCAGTGGCTTTTGCTGTGATATTCTTCTTCCAGGCCGCCATTATGGCCATCTGTGAGAATCTATCAACGACCACAAACACACAGTCATTGCCATGCTTAGTAGAAGGAAGGCCTGACATGTAATCCATGGAGATGGATTCCCAAGGTCGACTAGGGGTAGGCAACAGAGTATAGAGGCCTTGCTTCTTGATGGATGGTTAGGCAATGGCACAGGCACTGCAGGATCGAATGTACATCCCGACCTCTTGTCGAAGGTTCAACCAATAGAAATAAATTTTTAGTACTACCACTATTTTCTCAACCCCGAAATTCCCAGTGACTCGACTATAGTGTGCTTCCCAAATAATCTTGGCACGCTCGCTTGAAGGAACACAAAGGTGTCCAATGTGACATAGTAGTACATCCTAGAGGTGAAATTTTGGAACTCGGTTTCCCTCCAAGAGCATCTGGTATGTGTGGCTGAATTCTGGATCGCTCTTGTAGAGAAGCAGCCAATCAGAAGTCTCATGCCCATAAGAGTTGAGCACAGTGGTTATCGCCACGATCGGTGGTCGACTGAGGTAGTCTGCAACATTATTGGTGCTTCCCTTCTTGTACTTGATGTTCAAATGAAATTGTTGTAGATATGTGGACCACTTCTGAAGGCGATCATTATGTAACTTCCCTTGCGTCTGCATGAACTGCAGGGGTTAGTGGTATGTGTGGATGATCATTTCCTTCCCCAAAATGTAATGCTTCCATTGTCGGCAAACCTGTACAATGGAATACATCTCTTTGTCATAAGTGGGATATTTGCGGACTGTGTCAGACAGTGTCTCACTGTGATATGCCACTGGATGCCCTTGTTGAGTAAGGACTACCCCAATAGCATAGTTAGAGGCATTTGTCTCGATCTCAAATGGTTGTTACAAGTCTGGTAATGTGAGCACTGGGGCACAGCAGAGGTGATTTTTCAATTCTGCAAATGCCTTCTGCTGAGTTTCCAACCAAAATAATTTTTCTTCCACTCCTCCCTTGGTGACTTGACTCAAGGGCCAAGTGATATGAGAGAATCCCAACATGAACCTACGGTAGAAATTAGCAAGGCCCAGAAAGCTGTGAAGCTCTGTTAGAGTAGTTGGGGCTGGCCAATCCCGAATGACTTGGATCTTGGTTGGATCCACATGTACCCCACACTCATTAATAATGTATTCCAGATACTGAACCTGGGTCATACCAAAAGTGTGCTTGTCCAAATTGGCACACAACTTGTGCTGCCGCAATGTTTGGAGGACCTGTCGGATGTGGTGGAGGTGCTCTTCCCAATTCTAATTGAAGATCAGGATGTCATCCAAGTACACTACTACAAATGAGTTGGTGAATGGCCACAAGATGTCGTCCATCAGTCTCATGAAGGTTGCAGGAGCATTCATCAGCCCAAAAGGCATGACCAACCATTCAAAAAGGCCCTCCTTGGCTTTGAAGGCGGTCTTCCACACATCGGTCGATTCGATTGGTACCTGGTGACACCCGAACTTTAAGTCGATCTTGCTAAAATACTTCACCCCTTTAAGCTGGTCCAGGGGGTCATCAATCCGTGGGATCGGGTACCTATTCCGGATAGTGATATTGTTCAGCGCCTGATAGTCAATACAGAGTCTCCAAGTCCCATCCTTCTTCTGTACCAACACGATCGGGCTCCCACAGGGCGATGAACTTGGCCGGATGTGACCCTTCTGCAGTAGCTCCTGAATTTTCCTCTTGATTTCATCATTCTCTAGAACAGAGCTTTGATAGATCGGTCCATTGGGCAGCAACGCACCGGGGGTCAGATCGATGGGGTGATTGACCTGACAGTGGAGAGGCACCCCGGTGGGTGAAGTGAATATGTCCTGGTACTCCTCCATGACCTTGTCCATTTGTTGTGGTCGTACGGAGGGGCCCTGTCTGGAGGTTGTGGCCATGATCTTCTTCTTTCCCTAAGGGCAGATCATCAAGAAAACAAACTTCCCGATTTTGGAAATGAGCTTACTACATTGTTTTGCAGTAACCAAAGAGATATTGGTAGGAGGTGGTACCTCTGGCATCCTGTACAAATTATTTCCCAATGTAATAATAACAGTGCGAGGCCGGGACTCATACACAGCATATCGCTTCCATAAGCATGGTTGACCTAATAATACATCACAAACATCAAGAGGAGCAATATCACATAATACTTCATTGGTGAAGGGCTTGATGTTGTAGGGAAGGAGGCACTGCTGGCTGACGCGGAGATCCTGTCCTTGGTGAAGCCACCCGATGGTGTATAGCTTTGGGTGTGCTGTGGTCAGCAAACCAAACCGCTTCATGACTTCTGCTGAAATCAGGTTCTTTTGGCTCCCACTATCGACAATGAATTGTAGCGGGGAAACCTTTACCCACATCTGGGAGTGGAAAAGACGCTCCTCCCCCTCTAAATCTTCTGGTTCTTCCTTTTGTATCTTCATGGTGGCAACGGTGGCGTTGGGCTCTGCATCTATAATATTCTTCCCTCTGTCATTCCCCTTCTCGGGTTCTGATTTAGTGTTAGAGTATGCATCTGATTCAGAAGCATTTATCTCAGCCACCAATGACTGCTTGGCCCGACACTCGTGTTGTGAGTGGGGCTCTTATGGAACTCACACGACTTTCCTGCTTCCTTCTTCGACTTTGCAGTGTTGCTCTTTGCTAGCGACTTCAGCAAGTTTTCTTGAGTCTCCATGCCTTGGTTGTGTCCTTGGTTCTGTGGTTTGGGGGCACCTTTCCCTTGCTTCTAATTCGCAGATCCAAAGTCTCACTTTTTCTATTTGAATTTTTGCTTAATTTTGGCAACATACTGATATGCCGTACCAAGCAAGGAGATGTCGAGGAACTCCATTTCCTCCTAAATGTGTATGTGCAGACAACTACGGTACTTCAGTACCAAATTTTTCTCTGAATCTTTGATACCCAACCTGGTGCGCAGGGTATGGAATAGATTCGTCAACTCATGCACATCTTGATCTCTTTGCTGCCACAATGTAGTCCATTATATGTACTTGTCCTCATAGCTCCCCATTGGATAATATTGTCCCTTTATGGCATCTTGAAAAGAATTCCAAGTGGGTATGGTCAAGAATAGAGAGGGTTCCTCCTCGTCCTTTCTCTCACAGTAGGTTTCCCACCAGTCCTTGACATGGGGGGCGGATTTGAGTAGAGAAAAAGTAATCTTTTCTTGGTCAGAAAAGTCATGAACAGAGAAATATACTTCTAATAGATTAAACCATCCATCTACAATGTCTGCATCTATTCGGCCATCAAATATGGGAATGTCAAAGTTTACTTGTACCTTAAAAGGGGTTTCCCCTCTAGAGTGGTTGCTAGATGCAGATGCGCCGCCAGAGAGAAGTCATTGAAGGATTTGGGCGAAGTTATCCATCATCGCATTCCTTTATTTTTCAAGGGCCTCATCGAGCAACATTTTTATAGGATATTATGCACCCTCATCTTTCTTTTCATATCCCATGGGTGGCCGTCGGGATTTGCGAGGCTGATCTTGCAAAGGTTCAACCAGATCAAGCCCTAACTCTTTATACCCCGCCCTTGTTGGGGACATGCAAAGAAGGATCAAGAAAGAGCAGATCGCTATGATACCACTGATCTGGATTTATGCAGGAACGTAATAGAATACACAAATAACCATAAAACAAATATGCAACAGAAATAACACTTCATTTCATTAATCAATAATTGAAACTTGTTTACATACTGAATGGAAATAAACTAGCTAGAGTGTTGGTAGCTTATCTCTGAGAAGAGATGTGGCGGCTACATGACTCTGAACTTTATGTTACAATGAGGCTCGAAGGCCTATATATTATTGAGCAACAATGGAAACCCTACACATCCAAAAACGTAACCCTAGGAGGTGAACTACCGGAATGTGGCCCCCGTTGGGTAACTTGGTACATCGATTTCTCGGGGTCGTAACTTTAGCCTACTACCTCCGTTTGATGCGCATGATACATCGTTAGAAATATATGTTTAAGGACTACATCCATAAATAGAAAATATTGAGTCTGGAAAAGACTCATATTTTCCTGACCATTCGATGCCGAAAAAACATCATTTAGGGCCTCAAAACGGATCCGGAAGTTTAGGACCTGAAAACTGCCAAAAATAGTAAATTGTGCTATAATTAAGGAAACTAGAAAACTGAAAGAAACAATGGTGGGGGTCCAAGAGGAATAGGTGGGTGGCCACCAATATCCTCCTGGATCAATGTACCTCTAGTTGCAAGTCTAGTCTCTTCTTGTGTACAATCTTCCCATAATTGTTCAAATTTGGGAAACTTGGATTTCCCACTAAGACTCTAGATGAATGGTTCCCAATAGGGAGGGAGACCATTAAGAGTCATCATGACAAGTTCTCTTTTTTCAATTGATTCTCCAATGGTACTCAATTTATCTCTTAGCTCAGAAATATTCATGAAGTAGGTAGCAATTGAGTATGACCTTGTCATCTTGATATTGGATAATTGTTGTCTTAGGGAAAGATCTCGGTTGATGTTTCTATTTTCAAACAACTTCTTCAAGACTTCAAAAATATTCCTGGTTGTCTTCTTCTGAAAAATTTGAGGGACCAAATGGTCTTTTATTGAATCTATCAAGATCCTTCTTATCTTAGCATCATTCTTACTCCATTGAGTCTTTTATGTTTCCTCTTCCGGTTCTAGAACCTTCTCATTGAGAAAATTCAAGAGATAATTTTATTCCAAGATGAGGAACACCCTAGACTTCTCAGAGATGAATTTGGAATCCCCATCAAGTCTATATTCAACATTCATACCAATCATCTTGACTACAACCTAAAAACTGATTTAGAAACCCCAACAAGATACAGGTCAACAATGAAGTATGGATTCTTGCAAATATGATTCCAGAGATAAATGCACCTTCATAGGGAGAGTTGAATGGACCTTCTTTTCCCCTAGATATATGGATAAAACAATAATAAAGTGGAATCCCTAGTTTCTAGTACCGACAAAGTTTAGATCAAAACTGGAAGTTCTTGAAATGAGGATTTACTTCTATAGAGAGTTGTGTCCTACCAATGCGAGTTTAAGAATGTAAAGATCGAACCAAATCAGTGGACATAATGGCTCAAACCAAGAAACCGATATCTTAACCCTGGCAAAATTAGGTCAAAATTTGAAAATTCACCAATCTAGATTTTGCTTCCACAGAAAGGTGCACCCTCCTAGGGTGAGTTTCTCAATGCTCTTTTCAAAATAAAATTGAGGTCGCAAAGATATGAAGTATGGATCCCTAGTTTATGGAAATAGATTATTTTAGCACTGCTCTAATACCATGTTATTTTTTATAGATAGGAGTATAAAGTAGGATCACTAAAAGATTAACCAAGCATATAAACAATAGGCACAAATATTTTGATCTGGGAAACCACTAAGGGAGAAATTCTAGCAACCTTCTAATAGAGATAACAATTTCAAAGAGCAGTTACATCTAGATACATAGCATTCACATATAGCAGAAAGATAAACCCAAAGAATAGTAGATAATCTCCTCTGATAGTAGCGAACCCTAGAAATTCTTATTCTTGCAACAGTAGTGAATTTCTTCTTAAGAGGATTGAACTTGCTTAGTTGAAAATGAAGTAGGTGTCTTCTATTTGTACTTTTTCATGTTGACAATTTCACCTTTCAAGTGGGGCCGACTTGTATTTTTCTTTTGGGTCGAATTCTGTTTTGGTGTGCAAAATAAGTGCTGTCTTCACATTTATTTTGGGTCTGCCTTGGTGAGGATTCCTCACACAGCTACTACGTCAACACAAGTCCCTAGCTTGACATGATATGACATGATACATTTCTCCCTAATTCAAGTACTAACATTTCCAACATTTTAGAAAGCATGCATTATGAGTTATATTGTGCTTGTTGGTTGCTATCTATGTGGTGTTATGAGTTAGATCACTACAATGCCATACACATGTTTGGATTCCATTTCACATTATTATGCCCCTTGTAGTTTTGTGTGTATTGGGTGTGTGTGTGTTGTGAATAATTACACATACATAACAATATGAAACAATGGAGGTTTATAAGGCATACCCACACCAAACATTTTTTCATTCCAATCTAGAACTTGGATTAGTGTGCAAGTCCCTAAATTGTTTCAATAGCATTCTCCCTCATTCTAGTTCTATCATCATTCAGAATTTTGTTGTCATGCCTTCTGATTGATATTTGTCTTGTAGTTGTTATCTATTTGATATTATTGCAAGCTATCTTACTGCAATGGAATATCCCTATATGTTGGTAATATGAGGTATTTTGTTCCACATTAATACTTTCTAACAATAATGTGTGTGTGTTGGGTATATTTATTCTAAATAACACCACATGCAATATCCCTATGTTGGGATTACATTGCGGCATTGATATTCCTCTTCAAATTGTGTGTGTGTGTGTNGGAAGTTGGATTTGGGGTACAAGTCCATTGGTTGATGTGATAACATCCTCCCTCATTCAAGTACTAACTTCTCAAGTAGTTTAAATGACGTGCTTTGTGGGTTATCTTCGATGTGTTGTGTACTCTTAATATACAATCTCAAATTTTACTTTTACACAAGTATATGGATATCATTTCTCATGTATGAAAACCTCACCAAATTTAGCTAACATTGTACCACTACTCAAAGTATTTGGTATCTACTTAAGTGATTAAGCTTAAACTACAAGCAATATTATATTGCTTCAAGATAAAACAATACTTTTAGCGTGCTTAATATGTACCTTACAAACCATTATTGTTCTATAATTATTATCTATTTGGAGTTATTTAGAATGCACAATTAAACATAGTACTAATGTGGAACAAAATCTCAACATAGAGATATACACTTGTAATGATTTTGAACATCATAGATAATAACTACATGCCAAAGGGGACCCACAGTGCATTACATACTAAGGTTGATATATTTGTGACATAGTGGAGGATCCCATAATATTCAACCTCATAACTTTCCAGTTGTCTTCTATTTGGTTAAATACCACATCAAGGTTTTTCTTGGAATGATGTGAGTTTATATGCAACAACCAAAGTAACCCAATGAGTTATCTCAGCCTATTGTTTCCAATGTTGTTGGGAATTTGGCTAGTTATGTAACAACAAGTGTCCACTTAAATCCCGGCAAGTGAGGTGAGCTAGTATGCATCGACGGGTTTACTAGGGATGTTATTCATGAATGAGGGGAAGCATCCATTGGCTTTACTCGAGAGGCTTCCTTTGGAAAAAACTGACCAAATTATAGGTTAAAAAACCCTAGAAAGAAGCAAAAGATACATACTTTGAGTTCCTCAATGACTTCCTTGCTCTTTTACACTCTTACTCAATGTGTGTGAGTGTGAGAACATATTCTCTCTTTCTCTCCTAGAGAAACTCATGCTTAGCGTGTGAGAGAGCTATTCTATTACCTTGTTGTTTGTGATAATGTGAAATGTTTTTAGTTCGGGTGAATTTTTGTTAGAGTGTGAAATTCTATTGGGTTATGTGTGAATTTCTACTAATATGTGTGAATATATGTTGCGATGTGTATGAAGTTGTGTGTGTGTGTGTGTGTGTGTGTTATGAACCAAATACACAAATAAGAATAAAAATGACCAATTCAATGACGTTGTTCCTAAAACAAGTGAAATAAAGAGTGGATGTATGTTAAGACTCTTCAAAGGGGAAAGTTCCTATGACAAGTTATTAAATGCACAGGATAATATGATAATTCAAATGAGTCTTCTTAACATATATATAGAAGATAAAGTGGGATGGAAGGAAATAATAGTGCTACATGAATATATTTATTGTAGTGATAAGTAATTAGGAACAATACTAAGGACTTAACATGCTCTTCCCCTTTAAAGGAAAAGTTGCAATGTAGGCTAATTAAAATATAAGTTTAGCATATAAATTTTTTTTTTTAATGTATGTTTTTTTTACACAATGGTGTATGAAATAAGTTGTTTGCATGTAAAAATATAAGGGGTTTTAAGGTAAGCATGCAGTCTTAGAAAGTACTTTTTAAAAAACTTATTTTAAATTTTTATATGATTTTGTTATAACTAACTTGGGTTGAAGTCGCTACTTAGGAGTATAAGTATTCATGAGTTCAAGTTTTTTTTTTTCACAATTTGTAAACATGAAACATGAATGCAACTTAAGTTATATTGAGTGACTTTATTGCAAAATTACATCTCATGTAAGTTATAAAAGTAAATCCTTTCCAGTCATATAAAAGTGAATGTGGAACTTTGGCGATCTTTTCTTACATGTTGGCATCTTATTTTGGTTGTGAATGAGACTTTTGTAGCCTCCTATAGAAACCCCTTGGACATATTGGATGGTTTTGTGAGTTTTTTTTTAAGTGGAGTCTTTTGTAGGTTTTTGTAGAAGGTAGTGACATGGTAATAGTTGTAGGTGGGCTCTCATGTAGCAACTAGCTACGGTGAGCCTCTAGAGTATAGTAGAATCTTTGTATTTAAAAAATAAGGCACATGAAACTTAATTTATAATGTAATTTTATTATAAAATTACCTTGTTATGTTATAAAAAAATGAATAACTTAAGTTATAAAAGTAAAATATTGTAAAAATGAGCTTATAGGACAAACTTAAGGAATAAGGGCAAAAGTTTTTTACTCTTTACAACACAACAATCTCACTTTGCACCCATTTACATGTGGGACAACCTCCACCTATTGCATGGAACTTTGTTTAAACATTTTGAAATTTTATATATTTCTTCAAGTGGGAATAATCTTGTCATTTGAAGTTCATTTTTAATACTTTTTTGAATAGCCTATATTTTTAAGCTCTCTCCGTCTAGACAGTCAATTTCTACTTTTGAAACAATCTTACCTTCATACTATAATATATCCAATCCTAGTGAGATCCTACTTACCAATTCAACCCACTTCTCATGGAAATCCTTTATGGGGGATTTACTACAAATTAAGGGACTTTACCATGTTATCTTGAGAACATAATTTCTCCCCTTTGATTCATTAAAGAGTGATGAATGGGACAATAGAAAGGATGCAACATATGGAATGGTAAGTATGCCAACTCTAGTGATTTATAATTTCACCTTCAAGTGATTGAAACCCCAAATGGAGCTTGGCAAAATGCACAAATTATATTTGGTAAACATAATTAGATTCAAGCCCACCAACTCAAGAATCAATTGGATACTTTGAATCCTAATAATTTTAGATGCATTGAATATTTTCTTTCAGAGTTTAACACGCTTGGAATTTTCTTTGTAGAAAGTGGCATAAAAAAGGAAGATGATAAAATCATATTTATTAGTCTTGCTAAGCTTGGAAAATTCTTTTTGTTTTTTATCTACTTTTTACTCCACTGGAGAAACACTTTTTAGTCAAAGGAGTACTTATAAAATGTATTTTTATGAAGCATTTTTAATTCTCTAATTAGATAGAAAGCTAATATCTTGCACCTTAGATTGATCATCACTATAGGTACATCCAACAAAGTCTTAGTGGAACGTTAGAAGCAAGGACACAAGCATCCAAAGAAGCAACATCCTTACAAGTACAAAGAAAACAAGCATTCCAAACCCTCTCATCCAATTCTGACTCCCAATATTGATAAAGGAATAAATTCAAAATGAAAGAAGACTAATATACATTACAATTTTCGTGAGCGAGATGGTCATATATAATCTAAATGTTTTAAGAAGATGGAATCCTTAGAAGCGGCAATGAATAAGAGCAACGACAATATATATGTTTCTTCTTCTGACTCTTCTTCTCATGGACATGCACTTTTACCTCTAGTTTTTCTTTCAATGCAACATCGACTTCTTCTAATGGGGAGCTTATTGATTCTAGAGCATCATATGATATGTATTAGGATAAAGTCGTATTTCTTGGTCTTAATGAATGTAAAACCAAACATATTTGTTGGTGATGATAGATCTCTTAGTGTTGTAGGGTCTAGAAGAATTCAACTAGATGATGGCCATTTTAATGATGCCTTATGCATGGCCTTATATTTTCCAAGTTCTTCCCACAACATTTTATCATTGTATCACATCACTCATTCAAGTGAAAGAAAAACCATAAAATTTCCACCTCACCAAGTTGTAATCAGATATTTAAAGGCTTCCAATCATATTAGTATCTAGAATCATTGACGATATTACCAGGTTGTACAAATTTGACAATTTTGGGTCATTAACTCTTCCCTTGGAGTTTTTTGCAAATAGAAATGACATCACCCAAATTTGGTATGCTTGGTTTGGTAATCTAAACTATCACTCATTCAGTGGCTATGTAAATAGAATATGATGATTGCTCTTCCTCTCATCTCCAAAAATGGTGATTGTTCCAACTGTACGACAAATATCATCAAGAAAGTTATGACAAATGTGTCTCTTAGCATGCATCAACCCCTTGCAGCTTGTTCATTGTGATTTGTGTGGTCCACTTCCTTACATCTATTTATGTCGGTTCAAGTACTTCCTAACCTTCATTGATGACTTCCCCGTATGCACTTGGTTTTTTTTTTAACTTAATAGTAAATTTTTTGACATGCTTTTGGCCTACATGGCTCTTGTAGAAAAATAATCTGACATCAATTTCATAAGTTAAGAAAATATAATGACGGTGAATATGTTAACAACAAACTATTTACAATTTACTACACTACACATGGAATTCAAGTGCAACATACTATAACATACACACCACAAGAAAATGTTTCTTCTAAGAGAAAGAATCACATAGTAAAGGACATAGGAGAGGCATGTAGTTCTAAAAGGACCTTGTGTTTGGTTTGGGATTTCTTACATAAATATATGTGGTCCTAATACCTTACCAAATCATTATTCCATGCAATTTTATTCAATGTTTATCTTATGCACTAGAGTCAAGTTATAGTTGTTGAATGAGTTTCCATGTAGTTTTGCCTTGTTACCATTTAATCTTTCCTTCTACTCAAATAGATTGTGGAATGGAAATCACACACAGTAATGTATATGTTTTCTCTTCTTTCATTGAAAGTGCATCAATCACCACATTATCTTTCCGTTTATTGTAGATAATTTCAATGTCATAGCTTAATATATTGGTGACCCACTTATGTTGCTCTTCTAAAAAGAATCATTATTCCAATAAGTCTTTTAATATATTATGATATGTTTTTACCTTGAAGTGTCTTCCCATTAGATAAGGGCATAATTGCTTGATTGCATGTAGTACTAGAAACATTTCTTTTTTTTTATAAATGGGTTTGAGTAAGTTCTTTCCTTTAAGTTGGTATCTTTCAAAGGAAATAGGCCTTCCATTTTGCATTGAGACTACACCAATTTCATGAACTAATGTGTTGCAAATCTATTCCTCGGATTATGGTTCCAACACTAATGTAAGATGTAAGTAGAATATAAATTGAAGAGTCACATAGGAAAGTGAAGATAGGAAAGTGAAGATGGATGGAATATGAAACTCAACCATTAGATACAATGTATAAATAAATGCTTTGGTAATAAAATAAAATGAATATCCGGAGTTATTCAATCCTATGATATGGTGGTATCAGAGCACCACCTGCCGTGCTCTGCCACAATGCCTGCGAGTGCATTACGAGACTGTTGGCTCATTATTGTGTCTTCCTTCAGCTCAGAATTGAACATTTTTTCCTGGCATTTCTCCTCCATCCTTGCTGCACGCACTTAGTCATTCTTCTTCCCACCTGTCTGTTAGTCTTTAGCATACGATGCGGAATATTTCAGAGTTTTATGACCGCACCCAATTTTGGTGTTGTGTTCACTATCATTCATTCATGATATGATGAGGATCGTTTCTTGAGGTATTTTATGAACCTAATATTTACCACGTTGAAGATTTTGTGTTTTTATTGTCATTTGTATTGCATGTGGAGAGTGTTCGAACCACTCCTTCGCATGCGTGAGTCACACGAGTTCTTGAAGTTTTCCCATTATTTTCACCTCCTTCAAAGATTGTATTTAAATTGCATGAGTTATGTGGGTTACAAGGAGTTTGTGCATTCATTTGTGGGGATGAATGATTGAATTTTTTGGAGCAGTAAAATTATACATTCATAGTTGTGACTTCCTCGTTTGAGTGGCTTTTTTTAATTAGAGCTCGTGTTTTTGTATCTTTGAGAATTGACTGTATTAGTTGCTTTGAAGAGCTACGACTTGCCAACTTAGTGTTCAAAACTGAGAATGAGTTGAATACCATTCTGATCCTACAAACTCATTGAATACCAGTGAGAAGATCGTTGGGCAAGAGAGATTGTATAGTTGTGAAGGGTTACTCCATTCCCAAAATGCGTTGTATGTAAAACTTGCATCCTTTTATTGTGTATGAATGTGACCATTGGAAAAACTAATTTTGCCCTAATTTTGTGAGTGGAGCTTGGGAGTAACTTCTGCAAATATATGAATCGTGAATGATGCGGATGTTGTATGACCCATTTTTGTATGAGCTATGATAAATATGACTGCTATTTATTTAATGAGTTGAAGAAATAATATATAAAGTGTTTCGTCCTTATGAAGCAAATGTGATTCTCTATCTTGCAAATTGCTGCTACGTTTTCTAAGCGTTTGGATGTGACCATACAGTATGTGAGTGAATATTGTTGCGACTGTCCATATTCTTGATGTCAATTATGTAAAGAATTGAATTGTTGAAACTGAGATTCGACTTTCTTTCCCTTAGTTGAAGTGCGTTTTGAAGTCTGTGAAGAGCTAGGTTGGTATTGAACAAGTTGTAAAGTCTGAGAATATATTGATACTATGCAATAACTCTACTGTTGCAATGAGATCGTGAAGTGTACTACTTCATACTGCATTGAGCTGCTGGAGATGCAACCTACCATTGAAGAAGCCAATCTGTGCTACTACAAAATCATCTAGCTGCAAGTTATTGATGTATTATTGTATTTGAAATTTAATTCTTATGTAATATCATTATAGAATAAACAATAACCAACTGCAAAACTTATTGTAAAGTGGTTGCATAATTATTTGTAATAGGCTACAGAATTGTGTAGTAAACTACAGAATCGCTCCGAAATTGTAAAGGAGCAAGAACTTAATCTCGCATCCCATATATTTTCAAAGATTTTGTCAGTTGCGGGTTCCATATTAGAGACGCACTCTTTGGCATTTATGGTTGGTGTTGTCCTCACTGGAAAGGACACTATTTCCACATATCCAGAATAGCGCAGAAAGATAAAATCCACATTTATATAAAATGACCTATGGGACGGGATTTGTGAAAAAAGGACAATTTAGAAAAAAATAGATGCAGACGTAACGATTTATCCAAAACAGCCTACATCAGAGAAATAACTTGATGTTTAGTAGTCCAGAGACAAGAAAGCATTAGCTATGATCAGTGCCATTGTTAGAGAAGAGGTGACCCAGCATATTTTTCCTGGAAAATCATGTTTCGAAGTATTAAAGACATTAAAAGGCTTGTATGACTCACACTCTGATATTGAAATAGTTTAGTTAATGTTAAAATTGTTCAATTTGGAAGTAAAAAATAATGATCATATACTTGTTGCATCTGATATCAGAGAAATCATGGATAAGATCCAAGCATCTGGTATGAAACCTTCCACTTGCATCATTTGTAAAGTCATTGTATTCAACTCACTCCAACTATATTGAATCTATGTAAGCAAGTGACAAGTGCAAAGACCTCACTTTTGACAACCTCGTAGAAAATATTGCAGACACAGAGAAATCCTTTGGAAGGAAATCAAGCGATCTCGTTGGAGAATACATTTACTTTGTTAAAAAAGAAAATAATCATCCCAAACACCCTTCCAAGGGAGATAGCAGCAAGAGAGGGTGATGAAGAAGAAATTTCAAAGGAAGAGGGGGCAGAAACAACTCAAACAAACTGTTAGATATGAAGTGCAAGTGTTGTGGAAAGAATGGACATGAAATAGATAATTGTTGGGACCCTTGGGAATCCATCAAAGGAAGACACAGTCAGAATAAATATCCCATGAATAGGAATCAAGAGGCTAGTAAAGCCCCTAATTCATCTCATTGTATAGTTGCACACTATGATCTTGGTATTAATGAAATAACCTATCTTTCATCTTACAAAGATTGTTGGTTGCTTGATACTGGTGCAACATATGACTTTTAGAAAAGATTGTTTTAAAGAACTGAATGATATTAAAAATGGCATAGTATACTTTAGAGATAAATCTAGCCTCAAACCAAGTTGGTTCAATCAAGCTCAAGCTACCTAGTTTCTCTGATTTTTTGTTAAAGAATGTTCTCTATCTTCTAGAGCTGCATAGAATCTTGTTGTCCTTGGTGCATATTCAACACTAAGGACATTCCATCCACATGTTTGATGGAACTGTAGAGATAAGGAAGTCCTTTGACAACAAGGTCATCAAGACCGGCTATGAAGATGGAAATTTGTTGAAGTTGAAGGGTTGTTATGCAACAGTTCAAAACTTTACCTATATGTCTAAGCTTGAAGAAGGTAATATGCCATCTAGTTTATTGTGGCATGGAAGATTTGGTCACTTGAATTATAGTAGTCTTTGTTTGTAAAAAAAAGAATGGTGTATATGGGTTTCCAACTATTCCTAAGCAAAGGAACAAATGTGATTCATGCATACTAGGCAAATATAGTAAGTCATGGAGGAGTATTTTTGAGATCAAACAAAATTAAAGTCTTCAAATTACGAACATAAGCTTGCATCTGCATAGAGCTCGACAAGAGATTTTTGGTGATGTTCATTTTGTGCAAAATGAGATACGGACGTGAAAGTTATCCAGTTATGAAATTTCGGCAAAATAAGTAAAGTTGGGAAAAAATGGAACCATTGTAAGGGTGACATGCGGGCTTACGGTGCTGATGTGCAACCACCACAGATCACCATGTGGAAATTTAAGTCTAGAGGAAAATGAGGTGGCATCTAGTGGCAGATGAGGTGGACAAATCATGACAGGTTAGGTAAGATCAAACCCACGACCTATCATATTCCAAAGTATCCACCATATCTGACGAGCCCTGATATCTGATTTTGTTTCTTAACCTCTATGTTCACGTGTCATATTTAAAGTTACATGTATTCTATTTTGGAAAAAAAAAAGATCAAGACTGAGGGCTTATCCCTGATCCCATTTGTTATGCCACATATCTATGCCACGTGACCATCCATAACCACCTCCGGCCCAACAAACCAGCATATATTATATCATGTCCCTCATCCCATTTGTTATGCCACATATCTATGCGGCATGACCATCCATAACCACCTCCGGCCCAACAAACCAGCATATATTATATCATGCCAACAAAGACGTGATAAAGGGGAGAGGTACGCGGGTTTGAACCCATGACATCCTCCCACAATGAAAACCATATGTCAACATTTTCAACAAACGCGCCAAGCACACCACATATCATGGGATATGCAATATATTATTTTTAAATTGATTTGGAGGGGAATTTAAGGAACCCCCTCTCGCGGCTGTCGCTCCACTCAGTTGTGGCCATGACTAGGGATGGGAGCAGATTTGAATGAACTCCCTCCACCTTCACTCGCACACAGCCGTCGACGCAGAGCTGTGCCTTACGCAGAGCTGCAAAGGCACACAAGGTCCGTGAAGGCAAACTCCAATATGTGCTGGGAAGGGATATCTTCATGGAAAGGGCAGAGGCATTATGCTCACACGCCCTCATTGACAGGCTGGAATACACTCAGATGGGTAAGAACGAATGGCACACTTGGGCTTCTAAAAATTGGAAGCCTCTTTTCTCCTATACACCCTTGATCAGTCTGCTTGCCAGAGGTTGGATTGTTTTTGTTTTCTTGGAATAGGCTCATGCTCTGTCTGTATTAAACTCCTTCTGGCGCATCCAGGAAGGTTCCTTGGTGCTAGACCGCTGGCACATTCACTTTGACCCGATAAGAGAACGTGTCAAGAAACAACATTTATGGGTCCTCCTCCCTAGACTGCCTTTGCCACTATGGAACCGTGAGATTATAGAGGGCATTGGGAACACTATCGGGCGCTTTGTGGCTGTTGAAGATGACTTCCTCCACACATTCGACAAGCGAATGGCCAATATCCTTGTCGAAATGGACTTATTATCAAGCCTCCCAGCAGAAATTGAAATTTTATGTCTTGATCGAATTATACAACAGCGGTTGGATTACCTTAATGTGCCATTTTGATGGAGTAGGTGCAAAGCTGTTGGACACCTTCGCAGGACCTGTCCGACGTTGAGAAAAGGGGCGGTTTCTCTCACTTCATCACCTACTTCGGACCGGGCACCCTCTCCCTCCCCTTACACTCTGGCCGCTCTCGAGAACGAGCCAACAAAAGGTATGCTTTCTCAGGCTTGCTCCTTATTTGAAGATGCTTCTGAACAAGAACTGTTACTCTTAGATTCTGTTAAAGCCACAGGCCCCTCCTCGGATTTAACTAGACACTCCGATTATCTGGAACCAGACTCACCCTCTGGACCGTTTCCTCACCCATCCTCAGAGGAGTCTCTCCCTATGAAGCCCGCTATGACAGAAGCTCACCCACCCTTTCATCCCTCAGAAGAGCTTTTATCACCCCCAGTGTTGCCCGCTTTGACAGAAGTTCACCCTTCTTCAGTTTCGCCTTCTCTCTTCACAGAAGCAGATTCCTCCCCATTACTGGGTCCCAGACCTTCCTATGCTTCATCACCATCCCGCAGTCCGACTTCCACTCCATCCTTTGTAGATCCATCTTTGCAATCTTCTCTGGAAATCTTCTCTGACAGAACGCCACACTCCCCCTCTGTCCTCCCATTGGACTCCATTCGCTTTCAGAATGTAACCATAAGGAGAAGAACCAAGAAACCTCCACCATACTCTTCTGACACACCACCTCTACCCCTCCCTTATACTCCTCTTTCCACTAGACTGAAGATTGCCACACGAAACTCTCAGTCCTCACCCTCCTGGGCCCTTAGAGCAAAGACACCCGGGTCTTCGGGTACCTAATGAAGATCCTATCCCTTAATGTCCATGGCCTTGGATGCTTGGCCAAACACAAAAGCCTTCGAAACCTCTTTGTCTCACTAGCCCCAGATCTTATCTTTCTTCAAGAAACTATGACCTGCTCACATCCTGCCATCTTATCTTTCTCAAAGCTGGGTCCGGGATGGGAATATTGTGCTTTAAGTTCCACAGGCCTCTCTGGGGGCTTACTTGCAGCTTGGAACCCTCGTTGCTTCAGGGTAAAAGCCTACAAAACTGTTGCAGGGATCCTTCTTAAAGCACAGGTTTGGGGCTCTTCCTTGGTTATCTCTCTTCTCAACTGTTATGGGCCCTATAACAATAAGGAGAACTTCTGGGATTCGGTTGTCAAAGGAGGCTTACTCAACCAACCAAACTTGGTTTTGGCAGGCGACCTCAACCTCACCTTAAACTGTTCTGAAGTCTGGGGAAAAAAGGCCCGCTCAAACCCTCTTGGCCCCTTTTTTACCCACATGTTCTCCTCTCATCAGCTTGTTGATATTGCTCTGAAATCTGCGGGACCGACTTGGCGTAATGGCCGCTCTGGTGCTGATGGTATAAGCAAGCGACTTGATAGGTTATTGCTTTCCTCTAACTTGTTATACCACTTGCCTTTATACAGGGCTTGGACCTTTCCATTGGCTATTTCGGACCACTACCCGGTTGTCCTGGAATGGAGGGAGTCTTCTTCACCGTGTATCTTTCCTTTTAAGTTCAACCACTCTTGGCTAGATTTTGATGACTTTGTTAAGATGATCAGGAAAGAGTGGCTTCTCCTTCCAGTAGACTCGTCCTATTTTGGAATGGAGTCTTTCTCCAGAAATCTCAGATTATTGAAGAAAAAGATTAAAGATTGGACTCATCATAAGTCCATAGAGATGAAGGACAAGAGCTTACTTATTGAGATAGATATTCATGAACTTCTTTCCTCTTCCCCTTCGGGCATTTTTTCCTGTGAGACTCTTTCTACCTTAAATACTCTCCAATCAGAGCTCAAAAAATTGAGGGATCATGAGATCCTCACTGCCAAACTCAAGAGCAAGATGATTTGGGATACTCTGGGTGATTCTAACACCAAATTCTTCCATTCAGTGGCCACTGCTAGGAAAAATCATAACGCGATCTGGGGTCTAGAGGATGAGAGAGGTAATTTGGTTGAACATGATCAAGAATTAAAGGAGTTGGGAGTTAGACACTTCAAAAATATTTTCTGTGATGACAACCATACCACCATCTCGGCTTAGATGAAAATCATCAGCCTCTTTCCATCCTTCATTTCTCATGAGAATCAGTCTACCTCGAACTCCAAGGTTTCATTAAATGAAGTGGAAAGGGCACTCAAGTATTTCAAGAAAGATAAATCACCTGGGCCCGATGGTTTTCCTGTAGAGTTCTTTCTTGCCTTTTTTGACCTTTTGGGGGAAGAGCTCGTGAATCTGGTGGAAGATGCTCATTTGGCCGGGAGAGTCCTTCCCTCACTTAACTCGACCTTCATTACACTTATTCCTAAAACTGACAAACCTTCTACCTTTGCCGATTTCCGACCTATCTCCCTCCGCAACCTAATTTACAAGCTAATAGCCAAGGTTGCTGCACTATGTCTCAATCCCTTTCTGGATCTTTTTATTTCCCCTCAGCAGTTTGGGTTCCTAAAAAACCGCCAGATTACGGAGCCTATTGCCATTACCCAAGAAGCCCTTCACTCTATCAGATCTAGAAACAAAAGTGCCCTTGTCCTTAAGCTAGATCTCACAAAATCCTTCGACAGAGTAAATTGGACTTTTATCAGGCTCATCCTTCTGCAAATTTGCTTGCCACTGGAAGGCATCAACTGGATTATGGGCTGCATAACCTCGGTTAATTTTGCTCTGCTTTTCAATGGCTCCCCCTCACATTTCTTCACGGCTTCACATGGCATCAGGCAAGGATGCCCTCTCTCACCTCTCCTTTTCATCCTTGTGATTGAAGGCCTCAGTCTTCTTATTGAGGATGCCCGCAGACATGGTCATGTAAAAGGAATCAAAATCTCCAAAGAGCTCTCTCTCACACACCTGCTATTTGTAGATGATGTGATTCTTTTTGGGATTGGCACCTTCGAAGAATGGATAGCTCTCAAGGTTCTATTGGACACCTTTTGCGAAGCTTCTGGAATGCTAATAAACTCATAAAAGTCTTACTTGCTCATCAACAATGTAGATGATGGAATGATTTCCAGAATTACTTGTTCCTTGCCCTTCAAGACACAGCCCATGACCTCCGGGTTTAATTATCTTGGATATTTTACTAAACCCTCGGGCTACTTAGTAAAAGACTGGATATGGCTTATAAAAAAATTTGAAAATAGGATTTCTCACTGGTCCTTCAGGCTTCTTTCTATGGGGGGGAGGTTGGTGCTTATAAAAGCAGTCCTTACCAGCATCCCAGTATTATGGATGGCATTAGTCCCCATCCCAAAATCCATTCTGGGGAAACTGAAAAGCCTGATTTTTTACTTCCTTTGGGGCACTAAGGGAAATAAGAAAAATTTTCATCTAGTCGACTGGACATCCTTATCCAAACCAACATCTTAGGGGGGATGGGGAATAAAAAACCTTGAATGGTTTAGCATATCCTTAAGGATCAAAACCTTCTGGCAAGTTCTCTGCAGTAATGCTCTTTGGTTCAAGTTAATTACTGCAAAATATTTAAAGAAGAACACAGTGCTGTCTTGGATCCACAGAAAGGATTTCTTTGTTACAGGTGTATCTACTATCTGGAAAGGCTTCTTAAATCTTATCTCCTGGCTGGGATGTGGATTAATCTGGATGGTAGGTGATGGAAAAAACACTAGAGTTGGTTTGGATCCGATCGCAGGTATGGATACTTGTTTTACTCTACCAGGGGACCTTCGTGACTATCTGGAAGATTATGGTATCACTTCGCTGACTCATGCCAGGAATTACTCCCTGGAAACCCCTTCTTACTGGCTCACTGCTTCTGATCTGGATTTAGGTGGGGATTGGTACCACATTTGGAATGATTATATCAAAGGGCTAGAACATGGGAGGATAAGACTCAGGTTGAAACTAGACTGTTTGCCTTGGTCATATAAGAATTTCGCAGGCTCAATATCGGCAGCGTTAGCATATGACTGTGTGGTAGATCACTATTCGGATTCTCAGTGTGAGGCATATTCCATCCATCGGGCTCTATGGAAACTTAAAATTCCTAAAAAGTTACACTGCTTTATATGGCTCCTAACAATAAACAGGGTATTAACCTGGGATCAGCTCAAAAAAAGGGGTTTTCAAGGACCCAGTCTCTGCATACTTTGCAAGAAAAATGAAGAGTCGGCTCAGCATCTGTTCATGGACTGTAATTATACAAAGAATTCCTTTGAAGCTGTTTTCGAACGTTTCGGCTCACGGTCTCTTCATAATACCTCTGTGGGTATTTATGTGTGTCAATACCTGGACCATTCGTTTCGAGTTCATTCCAAGGATTTTTTCCATCTATATCTTCCTTTATTTATCTTTTGGGCTATTTGGAAGCAACGGAATAGGTGTATTTTCGAAGGGTCCACTCCAACTGTTTATGGGGTCCTTCTTCAAGATGAAATGCTCTCTCATACCTTTTCGGTGCCTGTTAAGAAGTTTAAGCAAAGAGTTATTGGTATGCCACCAATGATACACTTCCCATGTGGTTTTTTCGATGGTGCAACCGCCAAGAACAAAGGTGGGGCGGGTTTTGTATTACATATTAGCATCTCTCATAGTATACATTTCTCCATGGGATGCGGTAGATGCACAAATACAAAATCTGAGATGATGGCATTATGGGCTCTCCTCACAGTTTCAAAGATCATGGGAATCCCTTTTCTCTCCATCTATGGCGATTCCCTTGTCATCATTTCATGGGCTACTGGCAAGAGCACTCTGAACCTACCTCACCTGAGTCATTGGTTTGAAGATATTAGAGAACTTCTGCAAAACTTTCCGGGAATGATCATGAATCACATTTATCGTGAGCATAACCAGATTGCTGACAGTCTCTCTAAAAATGCTCTCCTTCTTGACTCAGGATATGGGAAATTCAAAGAAGTCCTGAATGATATTTCTACTGATCATGGTAACTTTCAGTTATTCTTGATGTGCTGTGTTTTATACTTTAAGCACACATTTTATTTGTTTTGATTTCGGATCACAACAATACCATGTAGAGATGCTCAGTTATCTATTATGCTCACGATCTATGTTGTTTCCTGACCTTTTTTGGGAAATGATAAATATCTGACCTGTTCATACAGGAGTGATGATAAAGCCTGCATACTATCAGGCTTGTGATATGTTAACCATGTTTTGAGGACAGGGATCCGCCTCTATAGAGAGGAACACCTCTTTGATTGAGCTTCTACATGTAGAATGATCTTTGACTGATTGTATATGATGATCTTTGATTCAATAGAATAACAAGATCTAGTATTTTTTCTATTGAAAAAAAAACAGAAATGTATTTTTTAGAGATTTGCCCATATTTTCTCCATTTTTAAATGGATCTTTATCCCTTTTAGTTTGGGATCAAATATTTGTAAATCCCTTTGTATTTGGGGATAAGTTATGAAAATTTGGGCTATATAAACAATGTAATTTGTAAGGGAAGGCATTGGAAAATGCATTGAATTTTTTGGTGATATGATGCCAAAGTGTCTTTGAAGGCTTTGTAAGATTTGTTCATTTTGTAAGAGGATTTTTAGCCACTCTTGGGAGATTTTGGAGAGTGAGAGGAATTCATTGTTGAATCCTAAGTCTCTTTGTAGCAGTTTTGAAGAAGGAATTTTGTACATCTTCCATAATTTTGAATATTAATAAGATTGATCCTCATTGAAGATGGACCCAAAGACATAGACCATTAGGGACGAACTTCATTATCATATGGTGTTCACATTCTTATTGTTTTCATTATTTGTTCATTTATATTATTTCAGTTATTTGTGAGCCTTTGATAAGTTTGTTATTTCAAGTCTTTTTAGAAGTTAGCTAGTCTTGTCATTTTAGGATCAAGTTTGGTATTAGAGCAGAATAACCAGGGAATTCCACAGTGTGAATGTTAACTAGATCAAGGCTTAAGCGAGGTGAAGGCCAACTTGATAATTTCAATCCAGAGATTGGCCATGCACATCAAAGAAATAAAATGGAAAATGAAGAATACCGAGAAGAAGATGAGAAGGATTTCTACAAGGCTTTATATCAAATTGCAGACATAGTAGAAAATTTGTTTGCAGATTATCAAGAGAGATTAACAAAGAGGAAAACGAAGAAGGAGAAAGCATAGGATGATGCTTTGGGGAAAGGAGGATACCCTTATGAACCTTCTTCTCCATATTCTTCTTCCTCTTCTGAAAGCTCCAGTATTGCTTCTTCAAATGCAAAGAAACAACCTGAGAAGACTAAGTCCGATTTACCTTATTTGAAACTTAATATTAAGTTTGACTTTCCTACATATAATGGTGAACTTAACGTGGAAAAGTTGGATGATTGGATCAGGAAGATTGAGGTGTATGGAAAGATCTAAAATCTTGCAGATTATAGTGCAAAGATCCAGTTGGATACTCTTTTCCTTGGAGGCTTGCACTCATCTGGTGGGACAGTAAGACACAGGAAGACCTCCTTACAAAAGGTAAAATTATTTCTTCCTGGTATGAATTTACCATTGTGTTAAATAAGCAATTTTATCCATTAGGATACATACAACAAACCATAATGGATTGGAAAAACTTAAGGAAAGGTAAAGGTCAGAATGTACAAGAATACACTTAGGAATTTAGAAAGAGAGCTTTGATTTTGGGTATACCTCTTTACACTCAAGAAACTCTTCTCAAGTTTATTGTAGGATTACATATTTATTTGCGTCATACAATACTTGTGTTTAATCCTACTAACCTTGATGAAATGTGCAAGCTATACACATTGAATCCAAAGGGAAGAATGTTCATGGTAGAAATTCTTCAATTGAATCCATCTAGTCGAAAGAAGGTAAGAGAAAGGGGAAAGATAAGCATACAAATACAATGAGGAAAGGTGATGAGAGGCCTACATGCTAACATTATCAAAAGCAAGGGCATGAAGAAGCATAGTTTTGGGTATTGAATCCAAAATTGAAACCAAAGTGGTTTAAGCATCAGAAAGAAAAGAAAAAGGCCATAGTTATCATTCAGGACCTTGGATCGGATTCTAAGGACAAAACAAAGATAACAATCGTAGGTGTGAAAGGTAAAGCTATTGTTGGTAATGATTCTAACATTGGTTCTTCATGTACTTCTACTTATAAAGATCATGTGAGTTATAAGGATATAAAAAAGGAATGCATTGTTTCATATAAGGGTAATTACAAAAACAAACTAAGATCGACACATTCATAGATAGTGGATCCCAAGCTAATTTCATTTCAGAAGAAGTAGTTAAGCAGTTGGGATTGACAACAAAACCACACAAGAAACCTTATCCATTAGGTTGGGTATGCAAAGATAAAATATTACAAGTAAGAAAACAATGTGATCTAAAGTTTGCAATAACATCCAAGTTTGTAGATGAAGTTTAATTTGATGTGGTGCCACTAGATATCTGTTGAATTGTATTGGGTAGCCCGTATTTATATGATTGAAAGGAGATTTTCTATAGAGAACATAATTAGTATCATTTGTTTAAAGAAGGAATTGAGTATATAGTACATTCACATTCATTTAAAAATGACAGATCATTGGGAACTACACAACAAATGAAAAGGGTTGTTAATGCAAGTTGAAATTTGGCACTTATGTTTATAAGGGAAAAAAATCCCAAGCATTAAAAAGAAGTAGTGGCATTGCACCACAACACACCTATTATGGTTGATTTTGTTCCTATGATAAAACATAAGCATGATATGAGTACAATCTCTTTCATATGTTCAATTTTGATATTAAGTTTTCTATTGACCAATAGTATATGGTTGGGTTCGACAATATTGAATGTATATTTTGTTGATAAAAGGATTAATATATTTAACAATGTCAGTGCAGTGGTGATTGTCATTATGATGAATCAAATGTACAAGTTCCAGGAAGAATGGACAAATGATACAGGACAGGTGAGACAAATATGTCCTCACTTGAATTCTGAATAATTCAGGATTTTGGTGGTCCAAAAGCTTATTAGTGGGAAGGTTTGATCTAAGAGGATCTCTGAGATTGATCAAAATTAAATTATTCAAATTGAAAAAAGAAGCTTGAATCTTCTTAGAGTTCAACGATATATTTTTGATGATGTTCATTTCGTGCAAAACAGACTCTATACATGAAAGTTATTCAGTTCTGAAATTTTGACAAAACATGTAAATTTGGGAAAAAAGGGGTGCCACATGGCACCATTGTAAGTGTGACACATGGCATGTACAACACTAATGTGGTACCACCACATAGCACCACGTGGCATTTCAAGTCCAGTAGCAGATGAGGTAGCATTTAGTGGTAGTCTAGTGGCAGATGAGGTGGACCAATCAAGGCATGCCACATGACATCCCGATTAACGCGTGGGTTACTTTATTTTCCAAATTTTTTAGGGTTGGGGAGGATCAAACCCCCGCTCTCCTCCACCAAATTCTCCACCATATCCATTTAGCCATAATATCCACATTTGTGGTGCGGGACCAAGGGCTATGCCATCGACCCCATATCTATGCCACATGACCAACCATAACCACCATCAAACCAACAAACCAACCATATATTATATCATTCGAACAAAAGCATGATAAGGGGAAAATGAGGTGGACCAATCAAGGCATGCCACATGACATCCCGATTAACGCGTGGGTTACTTTATTTTCCAAATTTTTTAGGGTTGGGGAGGATCAAACCCCCGCTCTCCTCCACCAAATTCTCCACCATATCCATTTAGCCATAATATCCACATTTGTGGTGCAGGACCAAGGGCTATGCCATCGACCCCATATCTATGCCACATGACCAACCATAACCACCATCAAACCAACCATATATTATATCATTCGAACAAAAGCATGATAAGGGGAAAGGTCCACAGGTTTGAACTCGTGACCTCCTCCTACAATGCCAACATTTTTAACCAACATGCTAAGCACGCCACATATCATGGGATATGCAATATATTATTTTTAAATTGGTTTCGAGCGGATTTTAACCCCCGAAAGGGCGTGCCTCCCTTTGGCCTAAATTTAAAAATTCAAACTACGATATGGTTTTTTAAACCATATATATATTATATTTCGGATTTGTTTATTGTGTTTTTTAAACGAACATGTAATTTTTTAGATATTTACCCATATTTTCTCCATTTTAAAATGGATCTTTATCTCATTAAGTTTGGAATCAAATATTTGTAAATTCCTTTGCATTTGAGGATAAGTTATGAAATTTTGGGCTATAAAAAAATGTAATTTTCCATGGGAAGGCATTAGAAAACACATTGAAGTTTTGGGTGATATGATGCCAAAGTGCATTTGAAGGATTTGTAAGATTTGCTCATTTTGTAAGAGGAGTTTTAGCCACTCTTGGGAGAATTTGGAGAGAGAGATATTGTAATTCATTGTTGAAGACTACGTCTCTTGTAGCAGTTATGAAGAAGGTATTTTGTACCTATTCAAGAATTTTGAAGACTAATAAGATCGGTCCTCATTGAAGTTGAACCCGGAGACGTAGTCAATTAGGGATGAACTCCATTATCATACGGTGTCCACATTCTTATGGTTTGCATTATTTGTTAATTTATATTCTTTCACTTATTTGCAAGACTTTGATAAGCTTGTTATTTCAAGTCTTTTTATAAGTTAACTAGTTTAAGAATTCACATGCAAATTCAAGTGTGAGTAGATCCTGTCATTTTTAGATTAGTAAGCAGCATTTCAAGAATCTAAATTCAGAACATCTAGAAAGTTATAACTAATTCATTCTGGCATATGTCGTCCCATGCCAAATCCTTCTACAAATGGTAATAAGTACCTCATTACCTTTGTTGATTATTATTCAAGAATGTGTTGGGTATATAATTTATTGGAGAAAAAGTCTGAAGCATTTCAAACATTCAAGAACTTTCATGCATGGATAGAGAATCAAGCACAAGCATGTATTGGCACATTTCGATATGATAATGGTAAACAATACACCTCTAATGAATTTTAAGATTATATTTCCAAACATGGGATTACACATCAAACTTAAATTCCTTATAATCCTCAACAAAACAGTGTAGCAAAAAGGATGAATAGAACATTAATGAATATGGTAAGATCAATGATGTTATTTAAGAATATGAAACTAATGTTTTGGGGTGATGCAGTAGTATGTGCAACATACTTAAGAAATAGAAGTCCATCCCATGCTATTGAAGACTCCACATGAAATGTGGTTTAGCTACCTTCCTTTGGTTAGGCATCTCAAAGTTTTTGGTTCCACCTCTTATGCCATGATACCAAAGGAGGCAAGAAAAAAAATCGGTGTTAGAAATATAAGATGTATTTTTTTGGGGTATTCAGACACTTCTAAGGTGTACCGTATTTATGATGAGGTAAACAAGAAATTTGTTGTTTCTAGAGATGTCATTTTTCTTGAAACTAATAAAAATGACAACTAGTCTATTGAAAGGAAGCTTGATCATCTAGATAAGTTTCGCCATCTAAAGACATATTATGAATTTGATAATGAAATTTCAAACCTTGAAGGGGGAATCCCAATATTGGATCAGTATCAATCTTTGGAATTTCTTTTTGAAGCAGCAACACCCCCTCATGAAGAGACTCGTGAAGAATTTCCCACCACTTCACCTGAACTGGATGATGTTATTGAGAGGATTGGAATATTGAACCTTGAATATAATGTGGCATGTTAAGCCCTAAATATTGGGAACATTTCCCCATATAGGGTGGCAGATTACCCCATATGTTGTGGTGTATTACATATTATTCATGTCAGCTTGGGTCTATTAGTGGGTCTATTAGTTGTTATTGTACACCTTGGTCTCCTATATATATGAAGGAGATATTTTTATTTTTGTCATCATTGTATATTTTCTTATGTACTCAGTACATTGTGTAAGGTGGTTCCTCCCTAGAAGAGGCTTGCTAATTATCTACGTTCTTCATTGTTCAGGCATGGATTACTATATTTTTGTATATTTCTGCTCTTTTACGCTATTTTTGGACTTCGTTGCATAACATTTGGTATCAAATCTCTTTCCTTGAGACTGGCTTTTGCAAAATGAATCATCTTGTAATTTTCACTACAACTTTTTTTATACCAGGATTCAAAGATCTAGGTTAAAACCCCACTTCTAAAATAGGACAAAATATCTACAATCTGAAATTAAGATCCTGGTTCATTACAGTTTCAAAGATAATTGCGTAGGCGTATAGGGTTTTGACTAGTCCAAAACCTAGTCTAAAACAGGTGTTCGAGGGAAAAAGGTCAAATATTGGACACATGGCATACCGTACAAGTTCACTCTTTTAGATAGGCCAAAAATAAGAAGCTTTGGTAAATTTGCAATAAATTTTTTGGGGAACATCCAAATTATGTCAAACCTACAAAATTGGAAAGACGACGCATCAGGGTACCACGGGCCAAAGTTTCAGACCTATAGGAGCCTAAATTCAAATTTTACCTCAGTTACAAGTCAACCATAAAACAACCTTCTAATCACAATTTGAAAAAGGTACGTCATTTTGAATTTGAATAGATTTGAGTAGAAGGATTTATTTTTGGTAAACCCTAGGGTGTGATATATATTTATTGTTCAAAATGCCACCAAAAGGAAGTGGAAAAAATCACACTCCACTCAAACCCCTAGAGGATTCATCCCCAACATATGATGAAATGGAAGACATATCTTTTAGAGTGTCCAAGTTGGAATATATGATTATAGGAAATGTGAAAATGGATTACTTGGTTAAATTAGAAAATAAGATGGCTAGCAAAGAGGATCTCAAAGAGATGGATAGTAAATAGGATCTCAAAAAGATGGCTAGTAAATAGGATCTCAAAGGTATGGATATAAAAGAAGATATTGAAGAATTGAAGGATTTGATGAAGGATATAAAACATAGTTGTATTCCTCATTTATCTACTCAAGAACAAGATAAGGAGGAAAAAGGGACTTATTCCAGTCACATCTTGAGAAAATTGAAAAACAATTGGAGATTAGGAAGTTTGAGTCCTCAAAATTTGATGATTCACTACAACATCATGGGTCACAACTCAAGTCCAAGGAACTACTTTATCCCCAAGATTGACATGATAAATTTTGATGGAAAGGATCCAATCACATGGATTTTTGAGATGGAGCGTTTCTTTGATCTACACCGGGTTCCAACTTTGCAAAAGGTAACTATTGCATCCTTATATTTAGAACCCGATCAAGTTGTATAGTACCAATGGCTTTGTGACCATAAAAAGGACTCTATTATCTCTTGGTATATATTCACATAATAATTGATTGCACATTATGGGGATATAAATAACCATCACCTTTTTTATCCAATTGGTAAATATCAAGCAAAAAGGTACAGTTACAGAGCACATCAAGCAATTTCAGCAGCTAAGTCTCAGAGTGAAGAATATTTCAGAAGATAATTTGTTAGATCTTTTTATTGGAACCTTGAAGGATAACATTCAACATGAGGTGCGTCTCTTTGAACCATCACCCCTAGAGAAGGCTTTCATGAGGGCAAGGAAGGTTGAAAGTAAAAATATGGCGATGACTACTAGAAAGACCACTTCCAACACATACATAGAGAATGATGTTCCTTCTAACCAACCTCAGAGGTTGGCACCTCAACAACTAGAGGAAAGAAAAGTGAAAGGTCTATGCTTTAATTGTGACAGCAAGTACAGTAAGTGTCGTAAGTGTGGAGAAAATAAACTCTTCTACATATAATGTGAAGAGGAAGAACAAAAAAAAAAGGAGCCATAGCAAGGGGATGAACTAGAAGTGATTACTCCCACCATATCTTGTCATGATTTGGTGGGAATTAGCACTCCTCAAACTCTGAAGATTGAAGGAAATATCAAAAATAAAATGGTAATATTGTTGATTGATTTTGGTAGTACTCATAATTTCATTCAATGTAAAGTAGCCAAAGATCTCAATTGCTTTGTATATCCAACACCAGAACTTCAAGTAATGATTGCAGATGGAGGAACCACCAATTGTTCAGGGAAATTCTATAATATCAATGTTACTATGGGGGGTGTTGATGTTGTATTAGGAGTTCAATGGTTACAACCATTTTGAACAGTGGATTTTAATTCTCATAAGATTTTCATGAAATTTTCTTGGGAAGGAAAAGAATCTATGTTAAATGGTATCATAAGGAAACCAAGCAAGGTGATCAACTCTAATGGTATGACAACATTGTTAAATAAACGAAAACAAGGTGTAATTACATAGTTATACTCTATAGGTGTTCAAACATGTAAGGATCCTATTTCTCCAGATATCCAAAGGGTCCTTAAAAATCATTCCAAGGTATTTGAATATATTCCAATAATTCATCCACCTATTCAAGATTTGGATAATGCTATTAACTTAAATTTGGGAAGTGTTCCTTTTAGAATCATACCTTAAAAATACCCCTATGGCCATAACAATGAAATGGAGTAGATGGTTGAAGCAGTGACAGGAAAATCTATAGTTCACGCAGTGGAAAATCACATAGAGCACCAACAAGCAGTTCTCCAAATCCCAATGATGTCAGAAAACAAGTTGAAACTACAGGCAGATCAACATCACCCTCAAAGGAGTTTTGAAGAAGCATAAATCATATGGGAACCTGAAAAAAAACATCAAAACAAGGACCAAACAACTATAAAATCATGTTATTATTGAGTACCTCATCAAGAGGAAGGACTTACCAGCTGCAAATTTGACATGGGAAGATGAATCCTTCATACAAATGCATCCAAGCGTTGAGGACAACGCTTAGCTAAATGGGAGGATCATGTTAATCTCTAAATGTTGGGCACCTTCCCCCCTATAGGGTGGTGCACTCCCCCTTATGTTGTGGTGTATTACATATTATTCATGTCAGCTTGATTCTATTAGTTGTTATTATACACCATGGTCTCCTATATATATGAAGGAGATATTTTCATTTTAGTCATCATTGTATCTTGTCTTGTGTACTCAGTACATTGTGTAAGGAGGTTCCTCCCTCGAATCGGATTTCTAATTACCTATGTTCTTCATTGTTAAGTTGTGGATTACTCTCTTCATTTCCATTTCTGTTATTTTTATGCTATTTCTAGGACTTGGTTGCATAACATAATACTTCTAGCTTATCAACCTATACCATCAAAGAATATTCCAAAATAGACCATAAAGACACTTGAAAGTGTCCATCCATATGAAGTTGGAAAGACAAGAATGATAAGTTCAACAAAACAAGCCGACAAAGGAGAAGCAAACAACTCAAGTGATGACATGGCTATCTCATTTGATTGTGAATTGAATTTATCTGCTAACTTTGAAGCAACTTCCTTTATCTAAGTTGTTGAATGAGATGAATGGAAAGAGGCTATACAAAATGAATACGATGCACTTATAAATAATGGAACCTAGAAGCCGGTTGACCCTCTAGTTGGAACCGAACCAATTGGTTGCAAGTGGGTATACAATAACAAATACAAATCAAATGGCTCACTTGACAAACACAAAGCAAGGCTTGTGGTGAAAGGCTATGCACAAAATGAAGGAGTTCAATACGAAAAAACATTCTCCCCCACAACAAAATGGGATACCATCCACACTTTTCTCTCCATGTCAGCACAAAAATAGGTGGAAAGCACACCAAATGGATGTAAAAACAACTTTCTTGAATGGAGTCTTGAAAGAAAATGTCTTCATGTCTCAACTAGAAGGTTTAGTTGTGAAGGGACAAAAACGCAAGGTATGCAAACTTTCAAATCCTTGTATGGCCTAAAACAAACATGGTATGAAAAGCTAATCGAGCATCTTCTAAAGCTAAATTTCAAGCTTTATAATATTGATGATGCAAAATTGCTTGTGAAGAAAGTTGTAAGACCTATTGTATTTCTTGTGGTAAATGTAGATGATCTTTTAATGACAGGGAACAATGAAGATTATATATCATCCATAAATAAAGATTTGAAGAATGTTTTGAATTAGTTATTTGGGACATCTTCATTACTACTTAGGAATTAAAGTGACTCAACATCCTAAGTACATATTCATATCTCAGAAAAAAGTATCTTGGAGAAATGTTGAACAGATTTTGCATGACCAAACGCAAACCTATCTCAACTCTAATGGAACAAAATTTGAAGCTCACATCAAGTGAAAGAAAAGAATTTGAGGATTCTACCAAGTACCGACAGTTTGTAGGAAGCATTATCTACCTTACCACTACTAAACCAAAGATTTCTTATGTTGTTGGCATCCTTTCCAAATACATGCAAAAGCCTTGTGAAGGACATTGGTCTGCTGTGAAAAGAGTTCTAAGGTACTTAAAGGGGACTGAAGATTTTGGAATCAAGTACACTAAAGTAGAAGACTTTAAACTCATTGGGTACATTGATTCATACTTTAATGGTGACAAAGAGACGGGAGTGCACACTTATAGATACACAAAGAGTCTTGAATCAACAGTTATTTCCTAGAGATCACACAAATAGTTAGTTCCATCATATTCGACAACAGAAGCATAATATCTGGTAGCTGTAGAAGCAATAAAGGAGATTGTGTGGCTGATGGATATACCTGACTATTTGCAGGAAAAGCAAGAAAATTTCGCTCCCTTATTGATCGAAAACACTTCTACAATCAAGTTGGCCAAGAACCCCATATTCCATGATCAAACCAAGCACATCAACACAAAGTACCATTTGATCACCTATCTGCAAAACATTCATCAATTGCAGGGACTTGGCCTTGATCTCCTTGTCATTATTTAAATACAATATTTACATCATGTACAATTGAATACCAGGGGGTCAAAACTGGGGTATTACAATCCCCTCCCCCTTACAACATCATTGTCCTTAGTGCTTTACAAACATAAACAAAATGCTACATTGGAACCGCCCTCAATGTTCTGCAAAATTTGAACCAAAAATGGATGTGCCAACCGCATGTCATCCTCTATATCCCATGCAGCCTCATCAGGGTCGTAGTGCTCCTTCTGCACCTTATATGTCCAATGACATGCTCTGGAACTCTTCCAAGTCCTTGATTGCATGCATTAGTCCATACCACTAGTCTCTTTCCAGTCTTGGAGAATCCTTCTCCATAGCTTGTAACATCTCCAATGTCTTTGGAAACTAGCAATACCTATGCTCAAGCCCCAAGCAATGAGTCAATTCTCATATTAGATTCACAATATTTTTCAAAAATCACAGAGGAATCATATGCACATGTATATTGACATAAAATCAATAAGTAATTCAAATACTTATCTACATAAGTATCTTCTTTTGGCTCCATAAGTATCCAACTTGTCTTTTCACAACTATGGCACCCACAAGACCTGCCCCACCCAACACAAGGATGGTACCTCTTCTCTTCTATATAGTGCCTCGAGCGTACCCACCCTTCATGTGCTATCCTAGGGTGTGCATTAAAAGGTAGCCAAGTTTCTGCAAGCCTCATATCACCTGTGAAAACATCTCTCAATCGAGATATGGCAGCTCTACTCCAGAGCCTAACACCTCCTCTAGGTGCTCACCAATCTCAGGTGCTTCCTTTCCAGAAACCACAACAAATCAATTCACATGTCAGATTCATTCCTTTAGGATGCAATCTATAACAAGATTTTCAAAATCATGGTTGCATCATATGCTCATGTGCATTTATAGAAAATCAACAACAACAAAAGTTGCTAAGTAACCAAATACTTATCTGTATAGCATCTCTCAATCGATATGGGTAGCCCTGCTCCAAATCCCAACACCTCTCTCTGGGTGCTTAATGGAAGCTCTGCTTGAGGGCTCAACACCTCCTCCAAATGCTCACCAGTGCTCAGGTGCTTCCCTTCCGAACACCATAATACCTAGGGGTTATTCTCTTCACGGAGCCCCCACTCCCGTGATAGTCTCCTTATGACATGAATGTGTGCAGAAGGAAGATTATCCAGATGTCTTACACCTTGGGAGTCCCACGTGATGCATAATGGTGCCTAGCTGGTAGGGGGGTGAAGCGATGTGCTCTCGCACATCCATCCATAGGAGCCATCCATATTCAAACACATCCTCCCGAGTACTTATGTACTCCAAGGGCGTACCCCCATCATCTCACCTACGTTACATACTAGCAGGAAGTTCACATGAGATGTCATCATAAAAATTTCAATCATAGATTTTCAAATCTATTCTATGCATGGATAAATTTCCAAATATCAATAACATTGATAGTCAAATCAAAATATGAATTCACAATTCTGCTTCCCACAGAAAATCATATTTTGCAACCATGAGGCCATCCTCATATTGTTTGGATTTTTCAAGTGGGAGGACTCATCCCCTACATACACATGTTTCCCAAAAAATGGACATCTACTTACAGCATGTCATCCTGACACCATTTTAGATCAGCCAACTAGTTAATAATATTCAATTTAGCAATCAACAACAAATTTTAAAATCTATTATGTCCAGAAGTTAGATTTCAGTCATGAGATCCTTCTCATAGCACATGGCAGTTTCCTGCCTTGGTTTCATTGGTCATAACCATACTGCTCTATTCAGGTTAGTCTACTTGTAGTCTTCAGGAAATCTTGATATGCATGCTCATACACATAAGGGCCATTTCCTCATGGAACTACAAGTTCACATGCATGCTTCCTCAGCCTATACATAGAGTCAACTTTACCTACAAAATATCCTTCAGTGAACCTCATGCAATATCCTGTAAGTCCCACAAAATATCTTACATCTATCAACTTTCTTGGAGCAGGCCAACTTATCATGGCTTCAATCTTTTCAGGGTCTATAGGTATTCCTTTATCTAAGATAATGTGACCCAAATAATGAATTTTATCTTCATAGGAGTCGCAGTTGCTCAACTTTGCATACATCTTATGCTTCCTGAGAAATTTCAAAATCAGCCTCAACTGTTCTACAAGTTCTTCCTCATGCCTTGAATAAGTAAGAATATCATCAAGGAAAACAAGAACACACTTGTCCAAGTACCTGCTAAACACATTATTCTAGAGGAACATAAACATGCTGGTTCATTTGTGAAACCAAATGGTGCCACTACAAACTCATAAGATCCATACCTTGCTCTGAAGATTGTCTTATGAACATCTTCATCCTTGATTCTTACATGTTGGTAACCAGATCTTAAGTCACTCTTGGAAAACACCTTTGTTCCTCTCATTTGATCAAAGAGGTCATCCATTCTAGGAAAAGGGTATTGGTTCTTCTCAATGACTTTGCTCAGTTGTCTATGATCAATACACAACTAGAGTGTACCATCTTTCTTTTTCACAAACATAGTTGGTGCTCCCCAAGGAGACAGACTTGGTCTGATGTACTTCTTCTCCAAAAACTATTACAGCTACATCTTCAGCTCTGGAATTTCTGGTATGCTTAGCCTGCAGGCTGTCTGGGACACTGGTGCTACTCCAAGCACAAGTTCAAAGGTAAAATTAATGTCCCCCTTTTGGAGAAAGCTCTGGAATTTCATGAGGAAAAACATTCTTGAATTCCTACAACACATGACATCTCTCCAACCTAGGAGTATCATTTTCTTCTGCCTCCAAAACATCAGCTGCATACACTCTGCAACATTTCCCACAGAACTTCTTCAGCTGTATTGTTGAAGCCTGCCTTCCAGAGATCACTTTTGGAATTCCTTTTACCACCTTTAGTTTCCCTTCTTCATCTAAGCACTCAAAATTCTTGTTGTAACAATCAAGCTTTGCTCTATGTGCTTCCAACCAATCCATTCCAATGAGTACATCATAGGAACCGAGTGGCAGAACATTTAGGTATGGGCAAGTGACTAACCCATCCATGACCAATGGAAATTTCCTTACCACCTCACTAGCCTTCTTCTTGGTTCCAGTGGCTAGTTGGACTAACCATGATCTTCTATGATTTGACTTCTTCAAAGTGCACATATCAACAAGTCCAAGGGTGATATAGCTATGAGTGGATCCAGGGTCAATCAAAATAGAAACAGTCTATTCAACAATCTCACCCTCAACTTCCACCACAGTTGATTTATGACCTACCTGGTGGTCTTCTAACACTGCACAAATTTTAGGAATGGTCCCTGCTTCCTGACCTGCATTTTCAGCTTCTTGGGTGCTATGGTCTTAACCTTCATTCCTATTTTCAAGTGGACAATTCCTACGCAGATGGGGTCCTTCACATCCCCAACATTTGAGTGGTTTTATTGGATTTTCCCTTGTCACTCTGGCTGGCTCAATCACAGCTTGTGATGGCTTCCTTTGTTGCTTCAGGAGGTGAGAAGGTTTGAAACCTTTCTTCCTTGGGTTAAGCTTCTCATTCTTCTTGTGGGAATTTATCCAACTCCCTTCCATCTCTGTTAATTGATGCTCAAAGTTTATCTGGATTTGGAGTTCTACCAAACTCTGTGGCATGAATGTAGCCAACTGGTTTTGCTCTACCAACGCCTTGATCATCCTTTTAGTTTATCCTTTGCAACTCTACCCTCAAGTTTCTTATGGTAGCTGCACCATCTGGGGAACTCTCTTGTTCCCTCCTCCCATCAGCTTCCATTTCATTTTCTTGGATATTGTAAGTTGGCCTTACATACCCTTCCCCATGTGGACAACTACTGCGCAAATGGGGTCCTCCACATCTCCAGCATTGGAGTGTCTTTCTATTCTCTTATGGATCTCTTAGATTTTCCCCCATAGCATATTCCTCGTGTCCACAGGGATCCTATGCGTCATCCATGTTGTTAATGCTGATCTTCTTTTACCTTCTTGGTCGAACCAAGACCAACTTTTTAATCTGCACTATGACTCTGCAATTTCAGAAATTCAAAAATTACTTACCAACTGCTTATTCATGTATTAATGGTCAATATCGTAGTAGAACCCAGATCTACAGTCACGTTGCATTTTGTTGAGTTGGCTAAGTTTAGCAATTCTGCTAAATAACAGTGTTGCTCACTGTAGTTTTCTTTCTGCAACTAATTTCCTTGGCACATTTATACCAATGTTGCAACCAACAACTCTGTTAAACCATAACCTGGGTGTTCTTTTCCATTTTAATTGTTCAACTTGACCAATTTAGGCCCTAGTGCTGCAACCTAAATCTGATACCACAATGTAACGTACCCATACCCCATAATGTATATTATTAAAATTTTGCTTAAAGAACCTCTTTGTTCTTTTGATAAGCATCGAGTATGGACGTTAACCTATTCTCCAACCTTCCTCTCAAGCTTAGAATCGCTATGCCAGTCGTTTTGTCCTTCAATTATCCATTCCGCGTCCAGAATGGCCATTTCCAAACTAACCTTTCCCTTTCCGCACCTTCGCTTCTGCACTTCTGCTTTCTGCCTTCCACACTTGGAATTTGGAAATTGGAAACATAGATGTACGAAGGAACTCTCGACAGACTTTCCACCTGCCACCTTCCGCACTTGGAAATCAGAAATCAAAAACATAGATGTGCGAAGGAACTCTCGATGGACTTTCTGCCTTCTTCCTTCTGCATTCTTCCTTCTGTCTTCCGCACTTAGAAATCGGAAATCGGAAACATAGATGTGTGAAGGAACTCTCGACGGACTTTCCGCCTTACACATTCTGCCTTCCGCACTCGAAAATAAAAAATTGGAAACATAGATGTGTGAATGAACTCTCAACGGACTTTCCGCCTTCCGCCTTCCGCTCTCGAAAATCAGAAATCAGAAACTTAACCTTTCCTTAGCTCTTTCCTATGCTTTTTCGCTTTTCGACTTCCGCTGTGGATCCCGAGGCATAGAAACACTGCAATTCTACCATGTTCAACCTTTCCTCTTCCGGTTTTCGCCTTCTGTAGGTGAATTCCAAGGGGCAAAAACTCAGCTATTCTTTCTTTAGCTGCATTTCAGGCCCTGTAACAGGCTTCTAGCCTCCATGAACTTAGGCGAATGCATCATAAAAACACAAGGCATGTACAGAGGTAAAATGCATAAAACATACAAGGCATAAACAACAAATACAGAGATATTCATACACAAGTAACCTCTACTTGATCATCAACAAGCATTCAACGTGAACATAGCAATTCATAGACAATACATGGCATAAACAAGCATAACAGAGATACTTATCTTGATGATTAAGTTCTCCCGCAACTAGCTATATTGCTGCGACTTTCCACCCAACCTTAGGCCAATGTGCTCATTAATATCTCAACACACTGCCACCCCCAAGATGGGCATGATTTCCACAAGGAACTAGGGAACAACAGGATTACACACAGCCTACACACATCGAAACACATGCAACCAACTAATAGTAGGGCTTCACAGACTGTCCAGCCAGGAAAATAGACAATTGTAATTCACAGGCTACTAAGTCCACAAGCCAAACACAACAGGACACAACCAAAACCAACTAACAGTTGGGCTCATCAATCTACTAAGGCAATGGATAGGTAGAAGTGTTGGGATAGTGAGCTCAACCCTAGAGATAAGGATACCTACACTAGATCCGCCTTGGTCTCCACGACTCCACACCATCCTACACAAGGAAGTATTCCTTTCTCCGCTTATACAGTCCTTCAATCCATGCATTCCCTCTGGTGCTCATGCGGGTGTGTAGGCTAGATTTACCAGCCCCTCTTGATCTTTTGTGTGGTTCCTCTCTTTACTAGGATTATCAGCCAATTTTGGCCCTCCTCCACTCTTAAGCCCTCAAACCAAAACAGGGATGCACTACACAGCTATCCATAAGGAAAATACATCCCACAGGATTCACTTTGTAAAACAACCAACACTCTGTAACACATATAAGACCACTATGGAAATGCCTTTCGTGACTCAGGAGAGTGAAACAAACTGTTCAGGAAATGGGACGCTTCTCAACAACACTGGGGACAACTCAGAGGAGCACTCTTTCACAAAATCGAGTGATCTCCACTGCCCTTAACTCAGAAAAGGAAAATACTCGCAGATAACCAGTTTCACGACTCCAGACAGTGAACAAACATGACTGCCAGATCTGGGGTAAACAGTTCAGAAAATAACACAGAGAAAGGTCGTGGTTCTTGTGACGAAATGAACAACTCAGAACAAAATACGGTTCTCAGGCAGCAGGATGGACACACAATGCACAGGAACAAAACATGACTCTCCCCAGCAACTCCACAAACATTGTGAATGAGCAAATGACCCAACACTTAGTGCGACTAAGGGGATGAGGGAATGGGCAGGCGCTCCCATGTGGGTTTACTTGCTACAGAAGCAAGAACGCGGCCTCCCAGGCTGCAGACCTATAGGATTGCTCAGTCAAGCCATTAGACTTCCATCCCTTGCTCTGCCCAAGGCATTAACTGCCTCAACCAACTTATGGAAGAAATTGATGATTGAGGACTAAGGAAAAAAGTAACTGAGGTTCATGGGTTTCCCTGTTGGCATCTGGTCACACCTTATTGGCTCAAGGTTTGACTCACTCCCCACCCTATCCCTTCTGGAATCATGCCCTCATCTCTTTAACGTTTGCAGTCCCATAGCTAGCTATGGTTTTATATTAATTTGTACATTTACATGATATATCAAAATATATCTATTGTGTTTGACTTAGCACTATCACCATAGGTATCAAAACTTGATCACCTGTCCACAAAACATTCATTAATGGTAGGGCCTTGGCGTTGATCTCCTTTCCATGATTCAAATACAATATTTACATCATGTACAATTAAATACCAAGGGGTCAAAACTAGGGTATTACAATAGTGAATCCCTTGAATGTATCGTCATGGAATTTGGAAGAAATATGCATGATTTTTTTTTGTATTATCGAGTACCTTTAAGGGAAATGAATATATCTTAGTTGTAGTCTACCATTTAACAAAGATAGATCAATTTATTTTGGTTAATACTACTCATAGAGCATGGCATATTGCCTAAATATTCATTCAATCAGTGGAAAGGTTGCATGGTGTACCAAAAGTAATTACAACTAACCACAACTCAAATTTTACCTCCAAGTTTGGTAGAGCTTTATTTGTGAACTACACACAAAGATAAGTTTTAACATAACTTACTGTTCTAAGAAAATGCGAAAAGGGATAGGGTTAACAAATTGTGAAATATATGCTCATGATGTATCTATTGAATCAACCAAGAAGTTGGGAAAACTACCTCCCTTAGTAGAATTCACCTAGAACAATTGATAACATCATTCTCTGAAGAAAAATCCATTTGGAAACTCCTCAATTAGTTGGGACAACCTAGAAGCATGACTAACTGAAGAAAGTGGCCTTGGAAGAGATGGAGAACATAGTGAATCCCTTGAATGTGTCATCATGGAATTGGGAATAAATGTGCATGGATTTTGTTTTAGGATTATTCAGTGCCTCTAAGGAAAACAACACTATATTAGTTTAGTCTACCATCTAGCAAAGATAGATCATTTCATTTTGGTCAAGATTGGTCATTAAGCATGTGATATTTCTTGAAAACTTCATTCAATAAGTGGTAAGGTTGCATGGTGTACCAAAATTAATTATGAGTAGCCACAAATCAAAGTTTACCTTTATGTTTGGCAGACCTTGATTTGTGAACTTCGCATGAAGATTATTTTTAGTATAGATTATTATCTTGAGACAAACAGTCAAATAAAGAGGGCCAATAAGAGTTTTAAATATAGTCTCATGATAAATGTATTGAATCAACCAAGAAGTTGGAAAGGATACCTCCTTTAGTAGAATCTTCCTACAACAATGGATATCATCGTTCTCTCAAGAAAATTCCATTTGGAGCCTTGTATGGGTGAAAGTGTAACTCCTCAATCAATTAGGACAACCTAGAAGCATGAATAGCCCAAGAAAGTGGTGCCCTGGAAGAGATGGAGAGCATAGTGAAGCAAGTGCAACAAAGCCTAACGACTACCTAGGATAGGCAAAAAGAGTTACAAAAAAAAGAGATCATAATGAAGCTTTAAGGTTGGGGAAAACATGTTCCTTAGGGTCAAGCAAAAATAAGTTCATATGCCTAGGAAAATGGAAGAAATTGATGCCGACATTTGCGGGCCTTTTCAAATTTTGGTGTATATGGGTGTCATTGCTTACAAATTTCCCTTACCACTAGACATGATGATTCATGATGTTTTATGTGATCTCTACTTGAGAAATATTTACTTGACCCTAACCATGCATTGGATTTTGATGTTATATAGATGAATGACAAAAGGGAGATTCTCCATAAGCCCCTAATTATTATCCACTGGTTCAAGGTCCACTTGCAAAACTAATTGAAAGAAAATAACACTTGTGCATTATAATCATAGATGATAAAATTTTATCCTCAATTATTTGAGGATGACTTAGCTTCAAGGCTATAGACCTTTTTAGAGGGTGGGGGGGGGGTTCTAACACCCATAACATCTGGCAGTGATTTTCTTTTTTAGTTCTAGTTATTTTGAATATCTAGATATGAGGTTTTGGGTTCATTATCTTAGTGTTAACCCTTTTGTGGGCATTGGTTTCTAACTTGAGTGTCATGTGGTTTCTCATTGATTATTAAGTATTTTATTGATTATATGTTGATCACTAAGTGTCTTGATCCTAATTTTCAAGAAATCATATTGATGACAGCATATATATTCCTAATGATTTGCCTTCTTATTATGATGCATATTTTATCTTTCATGATGGTTCATGTTGTACATATGTACAATATTATTTGGAAAATATAGAATCTTGTAGGTGATACTTTGGCAAAGAGGTGGGGAATCTCATCCAAAGGAAAGGGGACTCATTTCCAATGAGACTGGACACCTAATACCAGTGCCTAGGAAACCTTCTGAAGGGAAATAACAAATTATTATTAAATTTAACTAGGTAAAAAAAGCCCAAGGGGAATTAGTTGTAGTTTACTTTTACCCACTTTGTGAAACTTATAATTTTACTCATAGACCCCTTGAATTATCTAGTAGGGGGGAGGGTAAGGCTAAGATCCATTATTGGAGAGATTTGTTACACTTTAGATAATTTAAAAAAAAATGTTTGCTTGAGTAAGGTGGGCGTACTAGGAGGTGATCTTGGGAAATTATACTTGAGTAAGAAATCTATGTTTTGAATTGTGATATTGGAGAGAAAAATGGCCATGTCTAGAACTTTGTATTAGTGTATTTATGAATCTGAGAGGATAATTTCCTACCCAGGGGCACTATTGTTCATTTGTGCTTGGATATTGTTTATTTTGGGCCCTTGGGATGCTACTTTTGAGTATGATGCTAGCCTATCTATGGGGTATTCATTAGGGGATAGGATGCTAATAAGATTCTTATAGAGGGGCACCAATACCAAGTATGATATTGGCCTAACCAAGGTTATTAATCAAGGGATAGAGTGGTAGTAGGATATGTGCACACCAATCCCTGAGGGTTTTTGGAGGTGTTGTAGACTGGGAGTCTCTTCACCACACTATGGTTGACCAGTATGATGTATGATCTAGAATTGGTTTCAGATTTGTGTGATTTATTTATATATTGTTTATGAGTACCCTTAATTTCCCTCTCCTTGTTGAACTTGAGCCCTACTTGGGGGCTAGTACTTAATTAAGGTATCTATATTGGTTGGGTGGAAAATCGACCCTTGGATGTGACCCATGGAACAATACTTGGAATTCAACAAGGAAAACGATATAATGGTATTTGATGTGCTATTTTCTATTATTTATATAACTAATGCTTGATATACTTTGGATGTATTGATATGAAATTAGAATTGTTTACTAGTTTCATTATCGTGCCTTTGTTTAGAGCTTAGTTAAATTATGGTTATTCTTTGAATTTAGAATATATATATATATATATATATATATATAGTGTAGGTAACACCCTCCTAGTTAGGAGGGTTGTTACATGCATATTGCTCATTTACTAGAGCATGCACTTGGACATGCCTTTTTGGACTTTAAATAAACTTTACATTAGAAAAGAGGAGCTTACATTTAGGCGTGATCACCAGTATGACTTTAAACATAAATTTTCAATGTTGAGATCTTACAATTTTACAATCCTCATTTTCATGAGCAAAGCGTTGCAAAACCATAACTTATAATGGACATTGATATGAGTACAACATACCAACTTCTATTAATATTGAGTTAATATTACAATTTTACATTCATCCTTTTCTTGAGCAAAGCTTTGCATAACCAGAACTTATAATAGACATTGATGTGAGTACAACATACCAACTTCTTTTGACCAAGTGATAAATGGGACCACTCAACTCACTCAAAACATGACTATTGAGTTATTTTATTTTATTTTCAAAGTTAGGTAGTTCCCCATGTACATTAACCACATCACACTCAAATGTGGCAAAAGTTTCCTTAGCTGGTGTATATCATATTAAATTTATTTGCATTAACATCAACATCAACATCCAACATTTATAGTTCCAACATTTCTACCTATGATATAATGGGTACCATTGTTACTTGGGGAATACTTGTAATCCATGGATCATTTGGGATTTAGATGGTGATAATCATGTATCATCCTTGTTTGTGATCAAATGGGTCCTTAAAATATGTTCTACATCAAGGTTCTACAATATATACGTATTATGTGTTACATTTTCTTGAGATGTGACTCTTAACTAATATTTAACATGTGAAAAGTACTTCTTCAACAAGTAAACCATGTGTAATTTCCAACACATCAACATACACACTAATTCAATCTCAACCCTAGATTCATTGGGTCCATTAGCAATATATCACAATTGACAAGGTCAACATACCCACCAAGTCCAATGATTAAAGTTGAGTGCGTCAATGCTAACATCCATAATAGTTTATAGATCCCTAGTATATATGGATGTTTTTATATCACCTTGACTACCTTAGAAACCATCTCATTGATGAAGAAATATGAAATTATATAAATTCCATTGCATTGGGATACTTGGAGAGAAGAACCATGCACATTGTCGCTTAACGTAACACGCAAATTTGTATTAGTTTGTACCTTGGTGAATTGATCTCTATCATAGTTGTTCTCACAAATATATCCACAATTATCTATTGAGTGCTTTGATCCATGTGATCTTTGTTGTAACTTTATCTTATACCAAAAATATGATTATACAATTGAGGCACGTTTGTGTCTATTTCTTTTAGCTAAGTTATCTCCCTTTCTATTTCCTACGTATTCAAGTTATCTTATGATTTTTAGTAAGTTTCTTAATTTCCATAAGACTATTTACCTAGACACACTTCTACAGCTAAGCAATGATTATGCAGTCTTGTTCACTTATTCTTAGTTGAGTTTTTTTTATAGGTGCTCATGATTTTATCACAACTAGGCACTGTGACTTGCTTTGTGTCTGTGTGCAACATGACATAAGTCATGTTTCTTATCATTGTCCTCATAGTGAACGGATCATGTACTAAGGGAAAGTGATCTTGTTATGGCTATGGATCACACGATTAGGCACAAATCCCCATACACCTATCGATTTTATTTATACATGGGAAAAATCCTAAATATATGACACATCAAGTGAATTATGTATTTTATGCAGCTCAATATTGCGTTTAAGTATTAGAGATAAAGTACAAAATAAGTTGCATATTTCATGTTGTAACCACATATGTTGGATTGATAGTATTTGTGAAGTTCTAATAGTTTTGATTCATTGGTTTCAAATATTATAATTTACATAAAGTGTATAGACTTCATGTAATTTATGTATCCCTGTAGAAATCTATTGTGACCCCATCAGATCAAGATTTCCACAACTACTTGATGAAGGAAAAAATATGTACAAGTTGAGTGGTAATTGTGTTCCCTAAGGAGACCATTGATTATATTTTTGGTCTATCAAACTATTCTAAAATATTACAAAATTCTAGAGTGGAAAAGATGCCAGCTAAAATGTGGAGTTATTTCTTAAGGTAGAAGATGGCAACAAAGTCATAATAATTTTTTTTAGCATACCAAAGCCAACAAACAAGAATTTGATCAAGTACATTCCACTTAGTCCTAAGTAGACCATGGGAGTCAGTTTTAATGGATTTCCTTGGAGGTTTATCAACAACAATTAGAGGTATTGACCAACTTATGGTAGTCGTGGATCACTTTAAACTAGTTGTGATGATTCCTTCACGAAGAGAGTTCTAGCATACGAAGTTGTGTAATTTTTATTTAAAGAGTATGGTACAATTTGGTTTTCCATCATCAAACATATTTGATTGGGAAAATATATTTCTAAGTATTTTTGTAGGCATTGTGGATATTGATGGATAACAATCTAAAGGGTACACCTTCCATCCTCATACAAATGGTCATAAAAATGTAGTAAATATTATCATTGTACAACATTTTTGAATTTTCAACCATAAACATCCCAAAAAAAATGGGATCCCAACATCCCATATGTGCAACATAAGTTTTTTTTCATATGGAAATATGCACGGGAAACCCAGCAATACTTCCCCACATTAGTGGATGGTAGAGGTGGTAAACCGCCGGCCATCCTCGTAGAAGGCCTAACCCCAAAGGACTCAAGGCTAGAACCCGTGACCTCTCCCCAAACCGAGAGAGTGTGCGCATGTCTTACCAATTGAGCTAACCCTTGGGGCTATATGTGCAACATAGTTATAATAATGCAATGCACATCTCATCAAGCACTTTATCTTTTGAAGCAACTCATGGATTTCCAATAAAGGACCTATTATTTGTTTTGGGTCATGTCATTGAGCCAACAATGATGAAGGGAGTTGTTCCATGTGGATAAGAAATTTCATAGATCAGATCTAGAAGATTCATGATTAAGTTCAAGAAGTGTTAGCAGGAACATTTCACCTTCTGCGGACAGTAAGGTGTTCCACTGGTCTGAATGGTTCAGATCCAGAACAAATGAAGGACAAAAGTTGAAGACCCTCCCTGGACGTTGTAGATACCTGGAATGTGATGCTTCGATAGTAACCCTATGTATATGCAATCAGATTAAACACACAAACACATCAAAGCTTCCAGAATATAATCTATTGATCCATGTTAGTGACCAAGGAATCTAACAACATATACGTGTGAAATCAAACAAGAACAGTAATGTGGGATGGAAATAAGCTTTACATTAAGATATAATGAAGAAGTTTACAACGAATTAAGCCTTAGTGTTGACATGCATCTCCATGAAACCAAACACTCTCATCCCCATAAGCTCCAACTTTGCTCTCTATGCTCTCCAATGGCTTGGGCCAAGTGATCAATCCAACAGCATAACAATACTTCAATGGTCCTCCCCTCAACCATGGACATGAACTCATATTTATAAGGCTCAATGGATAGGAATGGTTGAGAGATTTGTGGATGAGGTGGCCTCTAAGATCCTAGGATGGGGGATCTCGAGCTCAACTGACCCACAATGATAGGGATAAGGGATGACACGAGGCTCATGATCTAGAAGCCTCAAGAAACTTCTCTTTTTCCCATTTTACCTAGGGTACCGCTTTTCTCCTTCAATGATAGAGTGGTTCAGGTAAGAAACGCTTATGGACTAAGGTCCATAAGTAGTGGCACCGCTTGTGGCTAACAAGGGATAGGCAGTGAGAGCAAGGTACTGCTGATGGATAAAGGGGAAAGCGCAGTGCTAAGCATTTTTCTGAAAGATTGACAAATGGTATGAGTTTCCACTCCAAGTGCTGGGATTAAGGGAAAATAGGTATGTTAAGAGTCTTATGACATGATGGTGACAGGATTTCAGTATAACAAAATGCCCCCCAAAGCATGAGTCTTAGAGGGATACGATAAATGAGAGCTTTGAGAGAACAAGTCGTCGCTATGAGGTGAAAATGTCGGCTCGATCGGAGCATGTTTTCAAGTAGGCATCTCTAGTACATCAGTATGTTGACTCATAGACACAAGTAACCAACTCATGGCTGCAGACCAATACAAGGCAGATCCATGAGAGGAATAAACAAGCATGGCTACTAGAATACAACATAGATCCATGTGATAGAGGACTCAAACTTGGACATAGCTACCAGACATACAATGTAGATCTATGTCATACAGATGCAAATTTGAGCATATACACGACCATACAAATGTGGATCCATGCTAGATATACAAAACTCCATCGCAACCTGGGGAAAGCAATAAACGCTTTAAACAAGTACCCAGGTTCTTCGTCTCATCTTCCACAAAGTATGATTCTATCCATGTGATTACAATGATCTGAAGTTGAACATGGTAGAAACTACTTGATTACCGTCCAATAATGTGGACCGTTAACAAGTGCGAGGGAGATCACCATTAATTTCAATGATTCCCAAGGTACTCTAGTACAATCTACTGAGTGCGAATAGATGTCCTGATGTCGAACACCCAGTAGATTCTATCGATCAAAGGTTAATGATGTGAACCTATGTCAAGAGCGAGAGAATCTGTCATTAAGGCATACAGATCTCAAGGTACCAAATATTGTTTCTAAGACTATTTCCCAAATGATGAGACGATGTCGATGGGAATAGTCTCGTCGAAGGAGGGCCATGATGAGTCCCACATCGACGACGCGAAACTTGGAACATAGTTCTGGAATGATGTGAATGTAGTAACCATAAGACTGACTCAAAAATATTGACACAAGAATATTTTGTAGACTGCAGAGGTAAAACTTATTCAAATCCCCTTTGAACATCGGGCGGCATGACAAAAAGACTTGGCAGCATGACTAAACGGGACAAACACACAACATGACAATGGACAATGCATTCTTTTGAAAGACTGAAAGGAGTGACATGACTCATGAAAGTGGGTCATCGCAAAGATCAGTTGAATACCCAATTGACTGACATGATGTGCAGACAAGTGCCATGTTCAAAGGTAACGACAAACTACTGCCATTTATTTGCAAAAATGATTCCCTTCCCATTTCCCCCATCATGATCGATGAGTGCCTCTTTTTGGTTTTACGAGTTCAAAGAGGGTAACAAACACTTGATATAGCTTGTCGAAAGACAAGTCCAAACTTATATGTTTTATGAACCTAAGAGAGGAGGGGTTCATTCCCAAAACGGGTCTCTGAATGTTTAATTTAACGAGTCCAATGAAAGAAAACTTGGTATCGTTCACATTTAGAGAGTCTGAATGATTACGGAAGAAGACTCCAAAGGGGTCCTTTTTCGTATGATTTAGTCCCTAAGGCTTGAAAAAGTGTAAAATCATACCTTAGAGAACTCTTCCAGTCATGATTGGCTAGAGTGTTCCTTTTTCATAAATAGTCTGTCCGAACTGAAAAAGAGATAACCTACCGTCGGAGAGACAACTCTTCAAATGCTTTAACGAGCGTGAAGAAGACAAGATCGCTCGACTATCTTTTCACATTTTAAGAGTTTGAAAAGAGCTTAAAGAGGACTCTATTTGCCTTTTTCATGTTTGAATCTAGAGCACGAAAAAGTAATAAACTAAGCTCAAACCACTTTTCATGTTTTAACCAGAGCACGAAAGATGAAAAGTAAGCTCAACACCATCTTACTGTTTTTAATGAGCTCGAAGATCAGTTAAAAGAATGCTCAAAGATTGGTTTTATTTTTACGCAAGCTTGAAACCAATGGGTAAACTATGCTTGAAAAATCCCATTAACATGATATACAGAGGTTGGAATCTTACCCCCAGCATGATTGCTAGCGAAGCTTACCCCTAGCATGGTTTCTAGCGGCTCGACATGCCCCCAAGCTTCGTTTCATTTGATGATTCTTCTTCCATACCCAACCTAAAAAACATGGTTACTAATGTGAAAATGTTCACCAGGGGGGTAGGAAGAACGAGAATCGGGCAGGTGAAAAGAAGGTTCAAGTTCTAACACTAAAGTAAAGACTCGACTCAAGGGAAGGGGATCTGTTTCATTTTTACACAAGCTTGAAATAGAAGGTAACTATGCTTGGAACATGGTTTCATTTTTATGCAAGCTTGAAACCAAAAGGTAAACTATGCTTAAGGAAACCTACTTCATTTTTTAACGAGCTTGAAATAGAAAATGAACTATGCTCAAGAATGATTTCATTTTTATGTAAGCTTGAAACCAAAAGGTAAACTATGCTTGAGGAGATCCGTTTCATTTTTTAACGAGCTTGGCATAGAATGGGGACTTTGCTCATAGGCATGGTTTCATTTTTATGCAAGCTTGAAACCAAAAGGTAAACTATGCGTGAGGAGTGGTTTTATTTTTTAACGAGCTTGAAACCAAAAGTAAACTGTGCTCTAGACATAGTTTCATTTTTATGCAAGCTTGAAACCAAAAGGGTAAACTATGCTTACGGAGTGGTTTTATTTTTTAACGAACTTGAAACCAAAAGTAAACTATGCTCTACAATCTACTCCTATCGAACATGATATCCAGAGGTTGGTAGGTTGCCCCCATTTCATAAAAGCTAGCAGCTTAGCTCCATTATGATGTCCATATACTAGAGCCATGCCCCCCATTTTACCTATGATGGGAAGAATCTAACTAGAAGAAGGGGAAGGAACCACAAGAACATGCGGCACATTCAGGGCAGTCTGATTACTAGGAGTAATGTGATGGTCAGGTGTAACAAAGGAAAGATGATCAATGGTCACAATCTTCCCATCATGGGGAAAATGCATAACTCTAAAGAGTGTGGACACAACAGCCTTCATGGCATAAATATAATCATGTCCAAGGAGCAGATTGAAATCTAAAGGACCTTGGACCACCATAACATCAATACAGATAGTTTTCCCTCCTAATGTAATAAGAAAACAAGGAAGCGTCCCTAAAGGTGAGGTAGGCCTACGATTAAAAGCTAGTATCTGATCGGTGGATGGCACAAGCCAAGGAGACCCTAAAGCTTGCCAAGAAGTTGAGGATAGAATACTAACAGAAGCCCCTTCGTCAATAATAGTATGAAGTATCCGCCTAGCAGTAACATTCACAACTATATGGAAAGCAACACTCAAATGAAGACGAGACTCTGTTAGGTTACTCCAGTCAAAGGAAATAACCTCACTACTCGGAGAGGGTTCTGTCGAAACAGACAAAATTTCCTCTTGTCGAGAACAATCAGAACAAAGCATAAAAACTTTAGCAAGATTCAATTCATTCTCTACTGGAAGAGAAGAACAAGACGAAGATTTGGTCAAAGAGACTACTTCAGTCTTAACACTCTTTGATGAAAGAGTGGGATCGAGTGGAAATGACACCGACTCGACCACGTTAACTTCACTCTCCATAGGAAGAGTGGGATCAATCACAGATAAAACCAAATCGACCACTTGGTCAACCAGTGGGGGATCAAGGGATAAATTACTATCACTTGTTGGAATCACCTGTTGATGATCAGTAATATTTTCCAACCAACGCGAAGCTTCATCCATGCTTGGACAAAGAAAAGTACAATGCATAGTTTTGCATATCAAACAAGGATACAAGACTTTACCCAAACGACCTTTTACCAATGGGCACCTGGTTGAGGGAGTATCGTCAACATGATGATCAGAGGTTGATGACACATATGGTTTGGACCTTTTAGACCACTCTTCTTGTACATGGGAGAGACCGGGACACTCCTTAAGAAGGTGGTCTCCTTTGCAAAGCTTACAAGGGAACTTGGGTTTTCTGGGCGTTCTCTTAGAATGAGCACCATTAAGGGCAGATAGTTGCTGCTTTTTCTCTTTCTTATCCTTCTTCTTTTTACCCTTCCCTTTCTTCTTCTTCTTATCCACATGACTACTAACCATAGAGCTTTGGTCAAGCAAAGAAGAAGAAAGGGATGAAGCAACAACCGATGAAGAAGGAGAGGTATTAGGTTGAGGTCGATCCTCTCCCAGAGGAGAGGTGACATTTGAGACATTAGGTGTAACAGGAATTAATGGATTAAAAAGCCATACTGGTAATCCTATAGTTAATCCAGGAAGATTTAGAGTGGCAATAAAGGGAGGACCAATACCTTCACTTGGAGGGAATACAAAAGGCACACCTTGGAAAGGGACCTCTTGAGTGGTAGTCCCAGATGAGGATGCCATCTCTAAACTCTCTAATAACTCCCTAACTACCACGCACAAGCAAGTACTACTCAAACTAAAAGAAACAGGCAAACATGTGAAAGGAGTGGATAAGAGTCAGGAATCTCACAGGACAGGCCAAAAGGATAACTCAGATGGTTTGAGGATTCCTAAAAGGGTCTCCCGATATACACAAGGTACGTGGGAGCTCGAATCGGTAGTAGTGTTGTCTAATGCATAACCGTTCACAAGGGGCCTTCCTATATACAATCGAGTACGTGAAGTACCTTTCTATATACCTCAAGGGTACGTGAAAGGTCGTTCGATATACCGACAATACGTGGAAGAACCACGCAAGTCCCGGGATGTAATGCGAACAAGTAACGACAGCTCCTACGCTTAACGATGTCCGAACACGTCTCTAAGTTATCACTTAAATTGCTAAAAAATTTAACCTAGTATTACCGTTAATTTTATCTTGTGCATTTAGGTGGAACCATGGAGTGAAAACTTGAATTAAAGAAGATGCACACTGATCTATATGATAATGCAATTTTTCCTCTTCAATGAAATTCTACCTAAGAGAGGGAGAGAGATTTACTTTTCTTCCAAAAAATGCACACCCAAATGCAAATGCAATTCTATCTTTTCAAACGAAAATTGAAATATCAATGCACCCCAAAAAATCTTCAAAGCAAATAAGAAAGAGATCTAGAGAACATATAACATAAATCAAAATGTTTCCTATCTTTTCATGCTTGAAAAAGACGCATAAAAACTCAATAAAAAGATGATTTCACTAACGTTTCCAAACAAATCTAACTCTAATGCATGCAAAGCTTAAAACAGATATTTCTTCTTGATGAAAGTAAGATCTAGAATTTCAAACAATCATGCACAAAACAAGAAGAAAATCGTTCAACAAACTTGCGAATAAAGCAAAAGAGAGAGAAAACTAAAACTTCTCTTTGAAACAAACAAGGAAACGAAGAACCAATCTTTCCTACCAAGCACTAAAAGAATCAGCATGCAAAAGGAAACAAGAATCACCCCAACCAAAGAAAGACTCAAAACAACATGGATCACTCACGTATTCCAAGTCCAAAACGAACCGAAACCTACTCATGAAAATGAAATGTATATTTCCAATTCCAATGAATAATATCTACAGAAAGGAGCAAGAGGTTTCAAGCAAAGAAAAGAATGTAAACTCCAATGCAAGAAACATAAACTCTCTTTGAATGTAGAAAGAATACAACAATCAAAGCAACTGCATAATATACAATTCATGGCCCCTCCCGGCCGTGAGGGAGCAGTTTTTTTCAAAAATACACTTCATTTTCATCAAAAAGTAAGCCAAAAACACACAAAAATCAAAATACAAAGTCTGGAACAGGGCCTACCTGGCACCATGTAAATGAAGCTACTGACAGGTGGTTTTGAGGTAGAACCGCTTCTTGCTCACTGGATTCAGGCGGTGGAACCACGTATGGCTAACTTGACTCAGGCGGTGGCACCGCTCCTTGCCAAAGGCACATGTGCGGTTCCCTAAATAGATCCAAAACACAAAGGAGAACGAAAGATCAAGTCAGAAAAAGACCAGATCAAGGTAAAAATTGATAGATTGAGAGTGAGAAAGTGCATAAAAGTCCAAAATAATTCAAATCTAGACAGATCTGGAAGTTTCAAACCAAAATATGCTGAGTCAGATAGTAGATCTGACTAAAGAGAGTTGGAGAATGAGCCTAGATTCGGACAAGAGTTGAAGAACTAAGGAAGATCAGAACAACTGATACATATATCTAATCCCCAGTGGAGTCGCCAGATTTGTTAGCAGGAATATTTCACCTTCTGCGGACAGTAAGGTGTTCCACTAGTCTGAATGGTTCAGATCCAGAACAAATGAAGGACAAAGGTTGAAGACCCTCCCTGGACACCGTAGATACCTGGAATGTGATGCTTCGATAGTAACCCTGTGTACCTGCAATCAGATTAAACACGCAAACACATCAAAGCTGCCAGAATATAATCTACTGATCCATGTTAGTGACTAAGGAATCTAACAACATATACGTGTGAAATCAAACAAGAACAGTAATGTGGGATGGAAATCAGCTTTTCATTAAGATAAAATGAAGAAGTTTACAACCAATTAAGCCTTAGTGTTGACATGCATCTCCATGAAACCAAACACTCTCATCCCCATAAGCTCCAACTTTTCTCTCTATGCTCTCCAATGGCTTGGACCAAGTGATCAATCCAACATCATAACAATACTTCAATGGTCCTCCCCTCAACCATGGACATGAACTCATATTTATAAGGCTCAATGGATAGGAATGGTTGAGAGATTTGTGGATGAGGTGGCCTCTAAGATCCTAGGATTGGGGATCTCGAGCTCAACTGACCCACAATGATAGGGATAAGGGATGACACGAGGCTCATGATCTAGAAGCCTCAAGAAACTTCTCTTTTTCCCATTTTACCCAGGGTACCACTTTTCTCCTTCAATGATAGAGCAGTTCAGGTAAGAAACGCTTATGGACTAAGGTCCATAAGCGGTGGCACCGCTTGTGGCTAACAAGGGATAGGCGGTGAGAGCAAGGTACCGCTGATGGATAAAGGGGAAAGAACGGTGCTGAGCATTTTTGTGAAAGATTGACAAATGGTATGAGTTTCCACTCCAAGTGTTGGGATTAAGGGAAAATAGGTATGTTAAGAGTCTTATCACATGATGGTGACAAGATTTCGGTATAACAAGAAGCTTTGCACAGGAGTGACCAAAAGAACAAGGTCATGCATGATCAACACCCCACATAAATTACAATGCATTTAGGAGATAGAAACTGTGTATTTTAAAAAGGAGTTCTTTAAGAAGAAAGAAAAATAAATCGATTTGTTAAAATGTGTCTCATACACTATCATTAATCATATGGGTGAGAACATGTTCAAGTTAATAATCATGGGCATTCATATAATCTTTAACGTGAAATAAACCAAGTCTTTCACATCATTTCTTGAAGAGATTATCATCCAAGTTGGTGAGGTGATGAAAGAAAATAGTAGTATACAACATAAAGAGTGGGGATTTATAGATAAATCCTTTAAATTTTATCAAATTAGTCTAAAATAATAGTTTCCTTGAGCTTGAATGTGGCCATGTAGTACCTTATAGGAAATTCAAGTTGTGTTTTCCCAACTAGAAGAATAGTTGTTGGGGCCAACAATTTCTAAGCAAGGAGGTTTCATCCTGCAAGGAGGTTTCATTCTGCAAGGAGTTAGAGATTGATTAAGTTCATGATTAGAAAATTGTCAAAGTATGGACACACCTTTTTGTTCATTGCGTCGAGAGGTGCTCTACAACCCGGTATGAGGGAGATCTTATAACGATATGTGGAAGATCTTGTAACGTTTGTCAATATTATGTTGTGACGTTTGTTACTAACAAAATAATTAATAAATACTGGCCACAAAAAAAACCTAATATGGGGGGATGTTGTAATGTTCCTACCTAACAAAACAATAAAAAATAAAAAAAATTAATTATCCACCAAAAAAAAATGTTGTTCAGAAAAACAACACAATATGGGGAGATGTTGTAATGTTCCTACCTAACAAAATAATAAAAAATAATAAATTGAATTATCCACAAAAAAAAAAATGTTGGCCTTGTCCTAAAGAACCCATGGTTTTATTGTACATGGTTTTATTGTACATGGTTTAGGAGGGCCTTGCAAATGGTTTTAAAACCGTGTGCAAGGCCTCCTAAACAACCCATGATTTTATTGTACATGGTTTAGGAGGGCCTTGCAAATGGTTTTAAGGCCATGTGCAAGGCCTCCTAAACAACCCATGGTTTTAGGAGGGCCTTGCACATGGTTTTAAAACCATATATGGAGGGGATGTTGTAATGTTCGCTCCTAATAAAATATAAAAATAATAAAAAATATTATATGTCGGCCATAAATAATATTAAATATTAATAGTAAAAGTATTATATGTCGACCATAAATAATATTAAATATTAACAGTAAAAATATTATATGCCCACCTTAAATAAAAATATGTGTCTTTTGGTTTGAATCAAATCAATAGCTCCTTGAGTGCAATACTTAATAATAGGTTTGCACCTCGAGAGATTTGATCCCTCTCGACGCTTGATAGAGCCTAGGATTTGGATACATGTTGGTTATATTAGAGTTGTAACTTTATGTTGAACTCATTGTGGGATGTGTCGCTACATAAATCAACTTCGAGATGGAAGAGAGTGACAATTTAGCATTGTGTTAAACATGTGATAACATTTCAATTATGCAGCTCTATGACAATGGCATGGTTGTGTAGTTCCAAAGTTTAGTCATACTTATAAATTGTTGTGGTACCTTGGCATGTACACCTTAATTGTAGACACACAATCCAATGTAACATAAGGGCCTTAAACATGGATCGACAAATCAACTAGTATTTGCATTTAAAATAGTAACAATAAATTAACTTCCTCTCTTTGTTTCTTCATCTTCTTGATTTTTGTACACTGTAATTTGGAATATGAACTTATATGAAGCAAATTGTTTCATATTCACTTAAAAGATTCTTTATACACCACCCTAATACTATTATTGAGTTAGTGGTTAGTGGTAGCTCGCTAATATTACTCTAAATTCACCTTTTCATATCTTTTTGTGCAAATACGTCATTAATGAGAATGGGGAATTGAGTTGTTTCTATATTATCATGCCAATATTAAATTATCTATGAATTAAATATGGTTTCTATGTGATTCGTTTAAGTAGTAATCACATAATGGAATATTGACTATGTATGTAAGTTGAACTCATTGCAAAAGCTATTATGGTTATGTTAATTCCACAACTGCATATATGGATTAGTTGTAGAAGGAATCTCCTTACATCCATGAACATCTCTAGAAATTCAAATCACAATTCTAGCTTTAAAATGGTTACATGATATGTTGTAATGATCCCTCCCACTTTTTCATTAATTGAATTCAACCACCCACAGTGTCAACATGGCCCCATCTTGAAAGAGTTTGCTAGACTTCTACTAAGCAATCCAAAAACAAATCCATTTCGCATCATATTCTCCATTTTGTTTAACTCGAATTTTAAGCAACAAGGATTGAGTTTGCAACTTCATAACTATAAAATTGTGTTTCTATTTCATTATAAATGAACACATATGGTTACTTTAATCCAAACATAGCAATGAGTGTCTAATGCACATTCTTATAAATGCAAAAAATTTCCCATCCTCGACATCGATATCCTCCTCCTAGACCTACCTATGTGCCCCTAAAATCATTACACACAACTCCCATCATTGGGTCCAAGGGGCATCTCCCTTGTCAACCTACTATCACCAATTATAACAAGGTTAAGGGGAAGTTCCTTACCCCGCAAAACCTATACAATATTTGTTGTATGGAATTGTAGTTGTGTGCACCAAGTTCCAACATGTGCACACCCACCTTAGAAGCTTGTGCAGACAAGAATCAATAGCCTTCATGTGCACAATTTAGGTGTTTGTGCACACTCCAACATTTGCTTGCACATTTGGTATCCCACACACACATCATTACACATATGTGCCAATAACAACACATGGTATGATAGGAGATGAACAATCATCGACAAATACATAACCAAAATTCCTTTAACCACTCAACCTTAATCTTGTTACTATGATGTTCTCTTGTTTAACAATGTATTATACAGAGCATGGCATAGTGGTTAGTCATCATGTTTCACACTCTTGATCACAGTGCAAATTATAAAAAAAAATACACAGTGATACAAGCATTCTTACATGTTAGTATGCTTTTTATACATATTATTTATTAATTCCATTCGTCTTTATTTATACTTCTATGTACATAACTTGATCAATGCAATTTTGTTGAAGTTGTGCATCATGGATCATACCATACTTATTCATGTGAGGATGAGTCCTTAGGGAATGTATTCTTAAAATTATATCATCACCCATCTATCAGTGTTAAAAGAATATGCAAAATATCTTGAAATTGAAATAAAAATATTGGGATGCTTCCTTAATACTTTAAGTGCCAACCACCCAACAACTTTCAAAGGAAGAATATCATGTTGCACTCAATGATAAATGTCATATCCAACCAGACTAAATAGTCATATTGACCCCATAATTTCATGGGATGAAACATACCACACTTTTGAGAGGAATTAAAACATGGTGGGGGAACATCACCACCCCAACTTGAGTAACTATCAAAGCCCTCCACAATCATTTCTTGAAATAAAGAAGCACTAAGATTTCTTAGTGGTTAAAGGACTTAAAAAAATGACTAAAATTAATTTCCATATTTCAAGAAAGTTACATTAAAAATTTTGGTATGGAAGGCTTTAAAAGTTTTGCTATGGAAATCTTTAAACTTTGTAATCCCACAATATTTTTATATTTTGATTGTATTTTTTTTATGGTTATATTGCCTTTTTTTTTCACCCAAATTATAAAGAGTAAAGCCTATCATTGCTTCAGTCATATTTCAAACATAAATAAAAGGATAAAAATTTCTCCACGGAAGCACCAACAAGACCCAATTAAAGTACCTATTATATCTACTTGCATTTTTTATAATTTCATTAAAAATAGATAAAATGTTAACTTTATCAACCTTTCATGTTTTTACTTTACAATAATATTTACTTTAAAATAAAATAATATTAAATCTAAATAGTAAAAACATTCACAGATGCATTGAAACTCTAATTGATATACAACTTGGAATTTTGCAACTTTAACGTCTATTTAAAACCAACATTAAATAGATAAGTCCAATTGCAATGCTACTAAAATGCCTCACAATTTTCTTTGATCGGAAAATTTTCATGAAAGCTAAAAACCCCTGAAGACAAAATGGATTGAATGAGCTTTGGTGGGTATGTACCAAAAATTACAATGTCAATAACGAACCTCCACCTTCCTTAACGTGGACATGTATATGGGCCTCAAATGGATTATGAACGCTGGAAGTTGGTTTTGGTTGTTGTGTTGTAGTTGATTAGGTGGTGAATGAAGTTGAGATGAGGGATTGATGGAGGGATTTCAAGAAGAAGACAAATGGAAAAGACGGACTTTGGTGGAGTGGTAGAGTTGAATATCTTTCAGTACACACCATTCACTCACTCGAACAAACAAAACAATAACAAGATGGTGATGAGCAGCTGAATGACTGCAGGTGACAATGGCATGGACGAAGACCTGCTTCCTTATCAACTGGTCTGTGACTGGTAGAAGAGGCAGGAAGCATAAGCATTATGCCAATATGAATGAAGAAGAAGGAGAAGGAGAAGCAGACACGCATGCCAAAGCAACACCAACAGATCAAGAACTTGCTGAGGACAGAGATATGGCAGGGTTTCTGATTATGCTTGCATGCAGTGGCAATGCAATTGGATCTGTGGAGGATGGAAGGGAGATGACCCAGGAGTCTGTCTATCAGTCCAAGGCTGCTAAGTNGCAGGGGTTCTGATTATGCTTGCATGCAGTGGCAATGCAATTGGATCTGTGGAGGATGGAAGGGAGATGACCCAGGAGTCTGTCTATCAGTCCAAGGCTGCTAAGTTGATGGTACCCAAGTGTGAATCTGGTGGAAGTACTGAGTATTCAGATGGTGGTGAAACAACAAGGATCAAGAAACGGAAGATTAATAGCTTTATGCATAGCATCAGGCATAAGCCTACTGGCCTTAGGATTAGACCTGTTGATGATGGTGAATCTGATTCTGATGTGGGTGTTGGAGAAACCAATGGGAAATACAAGTGTAATGAATGCAACAAGGTGTTCAATTGTCATCAGGGCCTGGGAGGTCATAGAGCCAGCCACAGAAAGGTTAAAGGCTGCTTTGCATCATCTACTAAGTCTAAGATTGTTGAAAAGCAAGTCCAAGTCCCTGTAGAAGATGAGGAAGAGGGAATCATTACTGAGGAAGGAAGTCTGAGAATCCACCGTTTTTCTTCCCAGACTGTAGAGGCTGTCTGTATTAAGGCCAAGGGTGGTCATGAGTGCTCAGTTTGTCATAAGGTTTTTCAATCTGGGCAGGCACTGGGAGGGCATAAGAGGTGCCATCGGATTGGGGAAAGAATACCCATGGAGAGTAGCTTCATCTCCATGGATACCCACCATCAAAGAATCTTCAATGATAAAGAGGAGCTCCCCCTGCCTGATCTCAATCAACCACCCCCAGATTTGGAAGCTACTTGGAGCATTGCAGATGTGATGGAGTCTAGTAGAGAGCATTCCCACATTGATTCTCGGATATGAAATAGAGTTAGGCAGACCATGCCCATATGCATTGAAGTTTTCAATGTGGAAATCCAGGACCAAATTAGTCAGTGTTGGGCGCAGTTCAAATACAAATACAAGTATTCCAAAAAATGGTGAAAAAGAATACAATATGGGGCTCATGGATGGATGATAAAGATGAGTCCGGATTTAGGTATGTACAGTGTAGCATCATCCTTGACCACTTCTTTACATTATGAGACTATCTCAGAGGAGATTCAGCATAAACTTTAGCTGCATCGCAACTAAATGATTTGGGCCTGGTGAGGCATCCAAATGCATATTTATTTACTTGCCTCTGTTTGCACAGTTTACTTTTTGTTACTGTTGAACTAAAAGAGTTGAAACAAAGATCTGGTTCTATACCAAGGCATTGTACCTCTTCAGGCTTCCTGAACTCGTGATTGATTAGAAAGGATGAATGCAATATAGAGGATAGACTCTTACGAGTTTTGTGAAATTGTATTGCATACTTTCTTCGCTAAAAAAGGTTTTTTTGAAGTACAGGGGCAAAACTGGATATGGATAATTTTCGCTTGTCTTAAGTTGTCATTTGATGTTTACAAAGCTCACAGCAAGTTCTCAGGGGTACAACTGATGCTAACAGAAATTGGGAAAGAATTCCCTTGGCAGATTTTCTTTTAACAGAAACTTCATTTTTTTTTAATGACGTGGTGTCAATCTCCTGGAATGTGTTACGTTAAATTCTAGAATAATCTCCTGGGATGTGTTACTTTGGGATTCTAGAATAATTCCCATAGGAGGCTATTTTTTTATAACAGATACTCTAATGTTTTGGTCAGATGGAATTATATGACTAAGAGGTGTCATCTTAGGGAGTTCTCAGGTAGAGATATATAGAATGCACATTGAGAAATAAACCTGAACCTGGGCCAGTGGTAGTAAACTTGCACTGATTTATCACTGGTCCAAAGCCCAACCAACCAGAACTGCTTATTTAAAAAGCAAATTCCTAATTATTTTCTTCATTGCCTCTAGATGGTTAACTTTCTGAGGAAGTTCTCCACCAGGTCGCTAATATTCTGGTATAAGTCCACTATTGACTCTTTCAATTTCTGATATTCAATGAGAATGCTTTCTCTTATTAATTGAGCTCAGAGAAGCAAAGTGCTTTACCCCGCATGAATGGAGATGTTCATAAAAACTAGTTTTTATTTGTTGTAATTTATTTTATAAAGAATTATGAATAAATTAGAATAGATTTATTTTAATTTTGGATTTATTGAATCTATAAGATCTAGAAAACAAGGTTACAACGATGCTAACACATTGAAATTTACAACTCAATAAAATTATTTCTCGAGGTAATACTTAATGAATCAGGGATTGAGATAAATCTATCTATACTAATATGATAGATTTAATATACAAAATTATTTTGGACTCTTCTTTATTATCATTCTCACTATGCAGTGTATTCCATCAAGAGTTAAACCTTGAGCCATTACAATCACTTTTAACCTCTTGCATGAAGTAGTGCAGATAGCAACCTTGCACCTGATGCCTTTACTTACCCTTGATTAATAAAGGGGTTTGCAAGAAATCCATGATTCAGGAAACAGAGGATACGTTAAGGAAATGCTAATGCTAGTAAAGGTCCTGTTGCTAACTTTGTAAATTAAAATACTTTGATTATGGAGATTGTAAAGAAGGTAATTTGCTGTTGGATTTGAAGTTGCAGGATCGGATGCAGTATAAAGGTCTCTGGTCTTTGTCAGGGTGCTTTTATGTTATGAACCTAATTATTATTATCTCCAGTCTTCTTGATTGTCAGCACTATTCTTTGTATCTTATGGTTCATAGCATTTTACTTTTGGTTTAGGATTTAAGCACTCTATTAAAAGGTAATTGTAATGAGAAGTGATCATCTTTGTCTTTATTTTCATATGTTCAAGTTTTCTACACACAGACATAAAATAAAGCTTATATTCATAAATAAATATAAGTATATATTTATCTTAATTCGGGAATTATTAAACATTAATACATTTGTACTCACAGAGTTTTTTTTTGGTCGATGTATAATAAATTATGTAAAATGGGCATACTATACAGGTAGCCAATAAACTTGAAGGAAATACAATTAACATTCTAAAAAAATTGTAACTTTCTTTTAAGATAATCTTCTGCTTCCTCTGTTTCTATAAAACTTGTCCTTCATTTATGCAGTTTGCTCATTGCTGTAGAATATGGCCCATCTGTAAAATTTGTCAAGATAAATACTGATGAAAAGTATGAAGTAGCCCATCAACTGCAGGTAATTTTACATTTTCTTGTTACCTGTTTGTGGTTTACGAGGTGCAGTCATAAGGTTCTGCGGTTATGCTTGGGATAAAATTTTCAATTGAAGAAGGTCTATATCTCATAATTTGTATTTTGGAATCATTTGTTTGTAGAAATTAACTTTGTCCTCAATTTTGCATTTTAGATGTCTGGACTTCTGGCTGTGGTCTTTTAGCAGTCCAGATCCTGAAAAGCCTATTCGAAGACCTGCTAAGTAATGGAACCGTAAAATTATAACGGATACTGAACTGTGAGAACACTAATTCTATAAAGTCTAAGGTTATTTTGAGAAAGCACACCGAGATTAAAACATGTCATCGATTTGCTCTGAGTGTACAGCAGGTTTATATCGATATATTACTCAGGCTTCAGCAACAGGGCTACATTTTTTCGATCCTTTGGTGGGTTAGCAATTTGATTTTAATAGTTTCCTGCACTAGATAAAATAATGATAAATTCAGAATCAAGCCTGATGAGAGGATGTTCCTCATGCCTGTACACTATGCATTACCTTCCCTTGTTAGCCTCGTAGTTTCTCTATTTTGTCTTTGCTATAATTCGGAGACACATTGGATAATCACACAATGAATAACAGTATTCATAACACCAGCATTTCATGTGGTAAAATTCCAAAAAGGAAACATCTACGTAGGCAAAGTATTGAAGCTCATTAATGAAGAAAGAGAGATTATAGACAACTCTCTACATTACTTATCCCAACCATGTACTATATACTTCATGAAATTAGTTACATGAGTAAACCGTCGCCAGTTATGCCGGTTATGAGAAACTTCCAGCAACCAGTTATGAGAAACTTCCAGCAAACACCCATAATGAAAAACCTCCGATAAACACATTAGTTTAGTTGTTATTTAACAGTCTTGTTTGTCCCTTTCCGGGTATGTCTACTCCTTGGTTAAAGGAGGAGGCTTGATGCATTGGTTGGGTTGAGACATCATAATCTCCACTATAACTGTTAGTAATTCAGTTTTTTTGTTAGTGTAAATATGCTAACTTATTTTGTAAATGGTTTATAATCAATGTTGAATTGATATTCATTAAGTTATTTTGTAAATGGTTTATAATCAATGTTGAATGGATATTCATTAAGGTTACAAGTTCAAATTTAGATGGGTAAGGTATATATATTTAGTAGACTTTAGCAATAAAATAGCTGCATAAAAGAAGTCTTTTGTCTCAAAAGCAAAAGAATTTTATACATCAATTTAGTGTCTAACTAAACTGTAACTTCTAAATTAAATTCTTTCTTCTTATTATTAATTGCTAAATTACCTATGATATATGATATTTTTGGCTACTATTACTAATACCATAAATGCAATATGCGACTTACAAAAACTAAAAATCTATAGCAAACTAGTTCTTATTCAATGACTTAATCCTTTAAATATGTTTATAATTTATTGACATTTTGTCTGTACTACTTCAGGATCCTTTGATAGCCACTTATTTATTTGCTTTAATTTGCTGTGGAGACTGCTTGCTGGATTGCCTACAGTGTCTAGACTATTAATACAATAAATGCAATATGTTATTTACAAGAATAAGAAATCTATACCAGTAAATTCTCACTCCAATTATTTAATCCTTTGAATCTGTTTAAAAGTTACAGACATTTTCTCTATACTACTTCACGATCTATTCAAAGTCCTTTGAAGGCCTTCCATTCTATAACCACTTTTGGGGGAGTTACACTGACAAGCTATCAAGTGTAGTGCAGATTTTAATAATAAAATTTTTTTATTGATAATAATTTTTAATAATAATTGTTTTAATATTTTGTAATATTAATAATAATTTTTTATAATAATAAATTTTGATGTATAATTTAGTTGGTTGAAGTTTAAATTTAAAAACAAATTGATATTAAAATAAAAAGTTTAATTTTCATAAATCCAACTTTATAAATTTTTTATAATTAAACATAATTTTAAAATAAAAATTTGCATAAATCTATATCAATCTAAAATTTATTAAATATATAAAAACAAAAATTAAATTACATAAAAGACATCTCAAAATACAGAAAACTATATTCTTTTATAAATATTTTATACACTAAAATAAAATTTAAAATAATACATTACAATATTATGTTGATAAAAATATCATCCACAACATCTTAGAAGGCGGAATCATCAATATTGCCTTTTTTCCCTAAATATCCACAAAACCCTGAGAAGTGAACTCGGCTATAAAGCTTTTTCATAAACCCACAAGGTCCCAACTACTTTATTTGTATTTTTTTAAATTCATGGTCTCCTTCTAAGTCAAAGCAACATAGTGGAGCACTAAAGAAGTAATCAACATAGCGAACATCATTATAATAATAAAAATAAAGAAGCATAAGAGAAGTTAAAATAGAGCTCACATCATCATAATAATGATGAAAAGAAAAAGCATATACACATGGGAGCAGAGATTTTAAATAATAAACGAGGGCTGAATAAGTTAGTGGTTATAAATTTTATATAAATGGTTTGATTAAAAGATAACAAAATGTATAATAAATAAATTTTATTAAGTATTTATTTATTTATTTTGAAGATGGTATTTTAAAGTAAATTAGATTTTTCATGATACAAAGTTGATACAACAATATACTCATTAAGAGCTTAACATGTTATTTGTGAGAATTGATCTTGGGTGGGGAAGACAACACTCTTTCTTGCAACTGCACAAGCTATATCCAAATGACTCAATTTTTTGGGCATTGAAGTATGCCCAAGAAACACAAATCACCCCACTCTCGAGCCCGTAAGAGAGAATGAGGTTGATGGTACCTTGTCATCCCCACACAAATATTTGCAAACAATGACTTGCTTAAACATGTATAGATCCTACCCCTCTCCATAATTGAACTTATGATCTCCCAAGAGATAACAAGTGTATTCTTAACCATTAGGCATACCCAAGTTGCACAATGTAGAGATAGTGATAAAACATTGTGATTATTTTTTAAGTACATTATTTAGTAGTTGTATAATATTATAGTTATTCCCTTTCTAATTTGAAAAATTCGATCATATAGAAAGCTAGAGCTCTTATTGATTCAAAATTATGATTAATGTTTTAACAATATGGATCAATTTACTGTTGGGAAAAGTCCCCGGGATACTGTTCTACCATGCATTTACATTGAATCATAGTAGAGCTTTACTAATATTTGAAATTACTATCATATTCTAATCCAAATTAATGATCGAAAAGACACTACATTTGCTACAAGATTACTTTATGTATAATGAGATATTGGGTGTGGACTCCTTTTATCATCTATCTATTGTTGTTGTACTAAGTCAACTATAGAAAAAATAGATAGATAGATTTTTATTAAATTGTTGAGAAGGTCATAGGTCAAATGGGACAAAAACATAGTTACAACTTGTTTGCATGTATTTTGAATTCTAGAAAATAATAAATGAAAAAGACATGTATGTAACCACTACTATTACATCAAATGACAAATAATAATGGTGAAAACAAGAAAGAAAATGTGATGGCCAATTCTTAGATTTTTTTTAAAGTTATAGGAGAATCTATATCTAGTTGGGATTACCTAGGAAAATCCTATGTTCAAATAAGGCTAGATGCCACTATAAACCCTAGGCTATGCGCAATAGGTTGCAAGCCACACCTAGGAGTGACTTGGGTCCCACCTAGGGTCCCTACCCTTTAAGCCAAGACACAGTAGGCCACATGTCTAATTGGGGATTTGAGCTTGGGTTGGAAGAGAGTGAAACTTAACTCCCAAGTATTCAAGTTATTGCCTCTCGATGATGATCAATGCCTCGTTATAATACAATTATATTATAAAATTAAAGATCAATTGTAGGTGTTGATTGCCCCATTAAACTCTTCTTTAACAACCCTTTTCTTACACATGTATGTCTCTCAACCAACATTATAGTGACCCCTACTTGGTCTTCTTGGAATGTAGTGTCTCATTCTCGATATGACTTTTGGACCTTTCTCTGATGTGTGAGTACATGGTGCAACTAAGAAGAAAGTGTTGTTCTATTTCAAGTTCATATTTCCCTATGGCCTACAAAACCGCTCTTTCCATGATTCCTTTGATTGCTCTCATCTTCCTATTTCACATGGTAGCAAGTGGACGTTTGTTCTTAAGTCAATGCAGGAAATTAAATTTTATCATGTAAGACATATAGTCTAAAATCAAGGATCATTTTTTTCTTGTTTTGCTATGTTTTCCCATTAGTTGCCTCTCTTATGAAAGAAAGAAAGATTTATGGAGAAAGGAGGGTATATGTGATTCTAAATAATATTTGTGGAGTTATACAAAATGTTTTTTTATGGATAATGCAAAATCCATGTGGGTTATGTGCCTTGGTAGTTAGTTAGAAAGTTGAATGGAACACTAATGTGAATGTATTTTTATTTCCAAGTACAATCTCACTTAGTAAAAATTTGAATGTTAAATTGTATATTTTGTTTCTTTTCGAAGGAAAACTTCATAAGATCCCCCTCTTCTTGGAAAATTCAGATGGTGAATGACTCAATTTCCAAATATAATAGTGACTAGTAACCTAGGACACACCCAGATTCAAAATTATAACCAAAAACCTTATAATAAGCTCCCCTTGAAACAATGCATTCATATCAATTTAGTTAACCCATTGGACTAATTTTATGTTTTTTTTATTTTTATTTTAGTAATATTATTAATAAATAAAAATGCATCTGAAAGCTAATACTTGTTATGAAAAAATATGATGAAACTAATTTTAAAATTAAAATTATATTAGACATAAATAATTAGAATGGCTTACAAACAAGTTCAATAAATTAGTTCTCTTCTGTAATGTAATGTTGCAATTAACAATTTGGGTCTAGGCTACAGTATAAACCTAGATTATTATATTTATATAAACGCAACTACAACCATTTTTAGAATGTGTTTTAGTACAGGCTCTTTAAGATATGGTTATTGCAATTTTGGATGGTTCATGTCAAATTGAGTAGTAAAAGTAGGTTACTAGTATGGTCATATTTTCAATTGTGCATTGTTTTTCATGTATATAGCATTAGTTGAACCATGTAACTTGTTGAATGTTATATGATTAACACAAGAAGAATAATTATTGTGAACATTAATCACACATGTTATTGGTCGAAATGGCAGTCGAAGGCACCTATAAGCATGTGTGGAGGAAGTGACCACTGTCACCTTGGTCACGTCTCCTAACTTCTTTGGAATTCGAAACATCCTAGGGGAGAGGCCTAATGACAATTCTGCAAAGGACACTTAAACACAAAATATTTCTCATATGTGTGTAAGATTAGTGACTAGTGCCTAATGGAGTCAAGTCAAGGAATGAAGGATATGTGTTTCATGTGTGTGATACCATAAGTGTAGTCAGTACATTCACTTCAGTTTGTAATCAAGAGTATTTAACAAGTAAACTACTCCAACCATAGATAAACAAGTGTGGAGTGTAGTTAGTATAAAAGTTCATTCATCAAATTTGGTATGGAAATATATTATGAAACACCAACCTTAACAACAGTATGTGCAATTGTATGTTAGTATAAAGTACAATAGTATGAGTGACGTATATGAGTCATTAATGCATCAACATGTAAAGGTAAGTAACCATTCAAAATGTATCATTCCCAGGACATTGTATATGCAGCAAAACACTTAGTATGCTATTGAGAAAATTTTGAAACACTGTTTGAAGTAATTGTTAACAATGGTGTCATAAGTTTTCAAAGCTACAAAAGGAGCATATAATGTACAGATGAAGGTCTCAATTCATGTAATAATAGTCTGCTATCACTTACTATTCAAACCAGTAGTTATGTAGTTTATTAACCAATGTTTGCTTTTGTGTATGCAGGTGTTTAGGGGCAGGTAGAGCGGGCCATAAAAATGGAGAGATACCACTGTAAGGGCATCCCTTAAGGGTGAAAAGGAAGGCCTCCACTATAAGGGAATCCTAAAAAGTCAGTAGAAAGGGGTAGGGACAAGGCCACAGCCCTAAAGTGAATAGCAATGGTAGATGGAGATTGGGAAAGTGAAGCGAGGATAGCCTAAAGGTTGTTTTGCATACCAGAGGGTTGGGAGGATATAGGAGAGGATAGCCTAAGTAGAAAAGTAGAGGTTGAGGGATGGAGATGGGTTGCCAAAAGTGTCTGAGGTTTGAGGGAAGAGGCTGAGGGAAAGAAGAGTAGTAAGGGTGGAAGGAAGAGGAGGAGAGGGAGTAGGGAAAGGCTTGGAGGAGGGATATGAGAGGAACGTCGAGGGCTACTATGGTAGCAACAACAGACCTGAGGTTTAGGGAACAAGCCTAAGGTTTCATTAAAGGACGGACCCGAGGGTTGAAGAGAGGTTTGGGGAGGAAGCCGAGTGGAAAAAGGGAGGAAACGAGGGCTATAAAAGGGGAAAACAAGGGTTAGAAGGAGTAGGAAGAGGGTTTAGAGAAGAAAAATAAGAGGGTTGTAATATTTTAGGAGTTAACCTGTCCCTAACCTAACCTAAAACTAACCCTAAACCAATCCTAGAACTATGTTTTAAAGAAGGAAAATATGAGAAAATAAGGAGATCAAAACCTTATCCCAAACCCTACCTAACCTAGGGATACTAGGGAGGATGGCTTGCCTAACGAGAAGGAGAACCTGCGTTAGGTGACAAACCTCAAGACCTAGAATTTAACCCTAGAAGACTCCTAGAAGGACGTGCTAGAAGAATCCTAGACTTCAAACCTAGAAGACTTAGCTAAGACAAAATGAAACCTAATGGCTACCATTCCATCTACAAACACACATCACTCATCAGCTTTTAACAAAGAGACATCAAGACAAGACATAGGGGCGTTATACCCCATCTAACCCCAAGAATGCTTGTAAAATACCTAAACGCCCTCCTCAAAGCAGCAAGAAGGCCTGGCATGGAGAATAGCTTCCTCTAAGGAAATAAGGCCAAAGACGAAAAATACCAGTTGGATGAAGGTTCAGGTGGGTGTCTTAAGTGGTAGTGAAGGGAGACGAATGTCTCGCAACTAAAGCAAAGGCCACCAAAGAAAGCAAACAAGATATGGGGCCATGAGTCCTGAGTGATCAACCCTTAGGATCCCTGGTCACCAACCCCAGGGTTAAAAATCCCAACAAAGGGAAGTCAACGGTGCCATTAAGTGTATCGTACCCGCTTTGATACCACTCTATAGCATACCCTTTCTGATACCACTCTGTAGCATAACCATAAAGCTAGCTCCGATACCAATCTGATTTAAATGCATATAAAAAACATTTTCTTGCATTCAAGCCATGGGATATGTACCCTCCTAAATCATTCATTCTTAAGATTAATTTATTATGTACAGTCATTCCACAACTAACAGGTCCTTTCCACAACTAGAAAATACCTTTCTGCACTTAACAGGACCTTTCCACAGTGCGGATTCTAGAATTCGGAATCCCCTGTTACAATCTATTTTCCTTTCTTACTTTCTACCTTCCACGTTCTGCCTCCTGTAGGGAAAAATCCAGGTTGCAGAAATCCCATAATACTTTATACTTTCAGTTCCTCTTTCAGCCTTCCGCCTTCCGCGGGGCAGATTCTAGGGTGTGGAAAAACCACATGGACCTTGTATTTTTCGTTTCTTTTTTTTTCGCCTTCCTCTTTCCTCATTCCATAGGGCAGATTCTGGGGTGCGTAAAAACCACATTTTACCTTATATTTTTTATTTCTCTCTCCACCTTCTGCAACTAGAATCCGGGGTGCGAAAACAGTTAAGATAGTTGCATTTTGAAGCTATAATCGGGCATCTAGCCCCATGAACATAAGCAAAATTCATTGGAAATAAAATTCATATGCAAATGTATATAAGGCGGGAAAATATAACAGGAGTAATCTCTACTTGAACCTATAACTAGGATTCAATACATTCATAATAATTCTTAAGCAAATACATTGTAGAATTAAGACAAGAGAATACTTATCTTGAAAATGAGTTTCCCCGACCAACTAGTTATGTCATTGCAATGTTCCACCCAACCATAGGCCAGTTGTGCTCATCAATCTCTCAACACAACTGCCACCCGTGATCTGGGCATGATTTCTACAAGGAAATAGGGAACAACAGGCTCACACATAGCCAGAATCACACCAAGGTTCAGCCAAGCCAATCTACAATTGGGTTTATCGGGCTGCTAAGGCAGTGGACTCACACATAGACAAATACACACCAAGGTTCAGCAAATCCAATATACAATTGGGTTTATCAGGCTATTAGGAATTGGACTCACACATAGCCAAATACACACTAAGGTTCAGCCAAGCCAATCTAAAATTGGGTTTATCAGTTTGCTAAGGCAGTGAACTCACATATAGCCAAATACACACCAAGGTTCAGCCAAGCCAATCTACAATTGGGTTTATCGAGCTGCTAAGGCAATGGACTCACATATAGCCAAACACACACCAAGGTTCATCCAAGCCAATCTACAATTGGGTTTATCAAACTTCTAGGAAGTGGACTCACATATAGCCAAATATACACCAAGGTTAAGCCAATCCAACCTACAGTTGGGTTTATCAGGTTGCGAAGGTAGTGGAAAGGATATTGCTAAGCTAGTGAGCTCAACCATGGAGCTATGGATTCCTCTACAAGATCTATCATGGCTTGGTCTCAACAATACCTACACACCCAACACAAGGAATTATTCCCTTTTCTGCTACACAGTCCCTCGGGCTATACCTTCCCTTCCATTTTTCTCACAGGTGTGCATAGAAGAGTAGTCAACCCCTTGGGATCTTCTTTGAGGTTCCTCTCTTCACTAGGTTTATCAAGCCAATCCTAGTCCTCTTCCACTCCTAATTCTTGCTCACAGGTCAGACCAAAACAAGGATACACATAATAGTGAAACACAGTGTTGGGTATGAAGAAAATGTTTACGAGCTTTAGGCAGCAGAAGGGAAGAATCGCTAAGCTAGTGAGCTCAACCACATATCTATGGGTACCTCCACAAGATATATCCTGGCTTGGTCTCAACAATACCTACAGACCCAACACAAGGAAGTATTCCCTTCTCTGCTACATAGTCCCTTAGACCATACCTTCCCTTCCAGTGTTCTCACAGGTGTGCATAGATGAGTAGCCATCCCCTTGGGATCTTTTGTGAGGTTCCTCTCTTCACTAGGTTTATCAATCCAATTCTGGTCTTCTTCCACTCCTAATTCTTTTCTTATGTGATGTAATACATAACAGATTTCTCAGCCATGGAAGGATGAAGGAACAAACAAAAAAACATGAAGTGAACACCCTCTACTAGCTCTCATTGTGTGAGGAGAATGAATATCGTTCTGGGTGAAAAAATGAGGAATGAATGAACTTAGGCACATATTTCTTGGGTGTTTACTTACACCCTAAGCAAGAATATGATTTCCCATTACTTATTTCTTAGGTGTTTACTTACACCCTAAGCAAGAATATGATTTCCCATTACTTATTTCTTAGGTGTTTACTTACACCCTAAGCAAGAATACGATTTCCCATACTTCATGGCTTGCCCACACACGAAATTGATTGACATACCTCTCCTTTCCCAAGGCATTAACTACCTCAACCAACTCTTGGAAGATTTAAATTATTGAGTGCATAGGACAAAATGGTAGTTGAGGGTTTATGGGTTCTCCCATTGACATTTGTATTAACCCTAATGGCTCAAGGGGTTGAATAATCCCCCCCCCCTATTCCTTGTGTAAACCATGCCCCCATCTCTCATTGCATTGCATAGTTATTTGTGGGTATTTTATTAAATTGCATATGTATCAATTTATATTGTTCCTGGATAACACAAGAACCATAGGTATCGATTTTACTTGTCGATACATACAACGCTAAATTGATGGCGGGGCCTTGGCCTTGAGCTCCTCACCATGATTTAATAACAATATTTACATCATGTACAATTTTAATACCATGGGGTCAAAATCGGGATATTACATTCCCCTCCCCCTTACATTAGCACTATCCTCAATGCTTTTCAAAATTGAACAAAAATGGATGTGCTACTCTCATGGCATCCTTCAACTCCCATGTAGCCTCATCAAGACTGTAGTGCTTCCATTGCACCTTTACCTATCCAACGACTCGGTTCCGAAGCACTATGAACTTCTTGTCGAGGATGCGCAATGGCTCAGTTTGGAACTCTCCCTCAAGTTCCACCTGGATCACATCCCAATTAATCACATGGTTAGGATCATGTATATATTTCTTAAGCAAAGAGACATGAAAATCATTATGAGCTCTAGTGCTAGAAGGAAATGCAAGCCTATATGCAACTGGCCCTATTCTTTCAAGCACTTCAAATGGCCCACAATATCTAGGTGAAAGATTGGCACAACTCCCAAGCTTCAAGGAACTCTTCCTTTGCCTCACTCTAAGATAAACATGATCCCCAACACTGAACTCTCTATGCACTCTATGCTTATCTGCATAGCTCTTATGTCTATCTTGTGCTACTTTCAAGTTCTGTTTGATCCTTGCAACCTCTTGTTCTGTTTCCTTGAGCAATTTTGGACCAAGCACAATTATATTCACTGGATTATCCCAAGTCACATGTGTCCTACATCTTATTCCATATAAATCCTCATATGGACTCATTCCCAATTATGTTTGTTGTCCATTATTATATGCGAACTCTACCAAGTGTAAATAATCCTCCCACTTTGATGGTTTGTCCATTACATACATGTGAAGCATGTCTTCAAGCACCTAATTTACTCTCTATGTTTGTCCATCAGTTTGAGGATGGTAGGCGGTGCTAAAGTTAGGTTTGTACCCAAATATGCAAAAAGACTCTTCCAAAAATTGGAAGTAAACTTGGTATCCCTGTCAGAAATTATTGCCATAGGCAATCCATGCAATCTAAATATTTCCTTCATGAAAATATTTGCAATGGCATTGGCTTTATAGGTGGAATTGACTTGTATAAAATGTGATGCCTTTGTTAAATTGTCCACCACAACCATGATGGAATCATGTTGTCTCATAGTCATTGGAAATGCTGTAATAAAATCCATGGAAATGACTTCCCATTTCCATTCCAGGATTGGCAAAGGCTGCAACAAACCTGCTGGGTGTTGATGTTCAACTTTCACCTGCTGACATTTCATGCACTTAGAAATATACTCAACAATGTCCTTTTTCATTCCCAACCAAAAATACTACTTTTTGGCTGTAGCAATTGTTTTCTGATATCCTGGGTGACCAGAATACGGAGCTTGATGGATTTCATCCATAACAATCCTCCTCAAGTCTGCCACATTTGGAATGTAAATTCTATTCTTATAAGTAATAATTTCATCTCCTTCCAATTGATACCCTTCGTACTTCCTTTCAAGGTTTTGCTGCTGCAACTTGTCTTTTATATGCACGTACACTTCATCCTCAACAATATGATTAATAATTTGTTGCCTAAACTCTAGTTGGAAAGTACTAAGAGATGCAACATGCATTTTATGTACCTTTCTGTTGAGCGCATCAGCCACCTTGTTTTCTTTTCCTTTAATGTGTTTGATTTCAAAATAAAATTCACACAAAAAATCCAACCATTTAGCTTGCCTAGCATTTAAAGTTGGTTGATCAAACAAGTATTTCATACCACAATGGTCTGTCCTTAGCTCAAATTTCCTTCCCATTAAGTAATGCCTCCACATCTTTAGAGCATGTACTATGGCTGCAAGCTCTAAATCATGAGTATCATAGTTCTTCTCATGCTCCTTCAACTTTCTTGACTCATAGCATACCACGTGGTTGTCTTGCATAAGAACTCCTCCAAGTCCTTGATTGCATGCATTGGTACACACCACGAAGTATTTTTCTAGGTCTGCAATTTTCAAAATTGGTGCACTCGTAAGAAGATTCTTCAACCATTGGAAGCTCTCCTCACATCTTGTTGTCCATTCAAACTTTATCCCCTTCTTTTTCAAGTAAGTGATTGAATGTGCGACCTTGGAGAATACTTCAATGAACCTCCTGCAGTACCCAGCAAGTCCCATAAAGGATCTCACATCTGTCACATTTATTGGAGTTGGCCAATTCATAATGGCCTCAATCTTCTCAGGGTCCACAAATATTCCTTCGTCCGAGATAATGTGACCCAAATAATGAATTTTATCTTCGCTCAACTTTGCACACAGCTCATGCTCCATTAGCATTTGCAATTCCATTCTCAAATGTTCTTTATGTTCTTCTTCATTCTTAGAATAAATAAGAATCTCATCTAGGAAGACAAGAATAAACTTGTCCAGATACTTGCTAAAAACACTATTCATGAGACACATGAATGTAGCTGGTGCATTTGTGAGACCAAATGGTACCACCACAAAATGATAGTGCCCATACCTTGCTCTGAAGGTTGTCTTATGAATATCTTCCTCTTTGATTCTTACCTGATGGTAACCAGACCTCAAGTCAATTTTTGAAAATACCTTTGATCTTCTCATTTGATAAAAAAGGTCATCAATTTGAGGTAATGGGTATTTATTCTTCACAATAAATTTGTTCAACTACATGTAGTCAATACATAACCTGAGTGTCCCATCTTTGTTTTTCACAAATAGAATTGGTGCTCCCCACCGGGACACACTCGTCCTGATATATTTTTTTCCAACAACAATTGTAACTGCATTTTCAGATCTAGAAATTCTGGTGCACTCATCATATAGGGTGTCTTGGACACTGGTGCAGCTCCCAGCATAAGGTCAATTGTAAAATCAATGTCTCTCTTTGGAGGAAGTCCCAGAATCTCATCAGGAAAACATTCTTGAATTCTTGCAATACATGATAGTCCTCCAACTTAGGAGTTTCATTTTTCATTACCTCCAAAACATGGGCTTCATGCAATCAACAACCCTTCCTACAGAACTTCTTTAACTACATTGTTGAAACCTGCCTAACAGAAATCACCTTTAGAATGCCTCTTACAACCCTTGGGTTTCCTTCTTCATCCATGCATTCAAATGTCTTGTTGTAGGAGTCAAGTTTAACTTTGTGTGCTTCTAACCAGTCCGTTCTAAAGAGAATATCATAGGAACCAAGTGGCATAATATTCAAGCTTGCATAAGTGAATATCCCATCCATATCTAATGGACATTTCTCTACAATTTCACTATCTTTTCTCTTGGCTCCAATGGCTAGTTGAACTAACCATGATTCGCTATGCTTTAATCTCTTTAAAGCACAATCTCAACAATTTTAGGAGTGATATAACTATGAGTAGCTCCAGGTTCAATCAAAATAGAAACAGATTGATTAGCAATATTACCTTCAACTTCAACCACATTTGATTGATGATCTTCCTGGCAATCCTCTAGTGTTGCATAAATTCTAGAGATGGTCCTCGCCACTTGACCCACAGTGTCTGCTCCTCGGATGTTGTGAACTTGACTTACGTTCCCAGATGCGGACATTTCCTAAACATATGGTTTCCTCCACATCCCCAACATTGGAGTGGTTCTCTTTTCTCCTTTGGATCTCTTGGATTGTCTCCCATCATTCTGGTTGGCTTAGTCATAGCTTATGATGGCTTCCTTTCTGATTTCAGAGGTAACAGGGTTTGAAACCTTTCTTCCTTTGTTCAAACTTCTCCTTCTTATTGTCTTTCCATGCCTTATGGAAATCAGGTTTGCTTTTGTTTTGATCATAGCAATACTTAGCCTTCCTTATTACCTCTTGTAGAGTTCAAGGTTCATTAAATTCTATCCTGCCTTTATACAACTAAGGTATCCCACTTAGACAATGTTGAATTTTCACCTTATCATCTCGAATATACCTCACATACCTCAGTAGTTCCAAGAATTTGCTTGCATATTCTTCCATGGTCAACTGTCCCAATTTCAGCTCATGGAACTATTTGATCTTATCATCATAGTACCTATCAAAGAGGTACTTTTGCTTGAAATATTTCTTGAACTGCTTCCACGCCATCTTTCTTGCATTGATCTTCTTTAGTAGCCTGAGGTGCTCCCACCATATAGATTCTCTTCCATTAAAATTGAAGATGGCTACCCTTGCCTTCATATTTCCAAAGTAGTCTTGGACTTTGAAATACTTTCTCATCCCAAGAAGACAAGATTCAGCTTCTTGACTAGATTTTACCTCACCATCAAATGTAGGAGGATTTGCCTTCTTAAATTCCCCATACGAATCGTTCTTGTAATGCCTCTTCCTATTTATCCTGTGAGATGAATAGCTTGAACCCCCAATGAATTATTTAGAGTTAGAGGATCCACTAAAAGATATTTTTGGAGTATGGGTTCTATCTCTAGGAACTCTTCTTGAGCTATTGGTCCTCTTGTGGGAATTTCTCCTTGAACTATTCCCACTCCCTTCTGGATTTGTTGTCTGATGCCCAGAGTTTATCTGTCATTGGATTTCTGTCAAACTCTATAGCATGGTTGCATTCAACTGATTTTTTTCTTCCTGAGATTTAATCATCCTTTCATTATATTCTATGCAACTTTGCAACTCCACCCTTAGACTCCTCATGGTGGTTGCGATATCTAGGGGAGTCTCTTGGTTTCTTCTCCCATTGGATTATGTTTCATCATTCTCAACCTGTATGTTCTCCCCCATGGCATCTGTCTCGAGCCCATAGGGATCTTGTGCATCATCCATGATGATCATCTTGGCCCAACCAAGACCAAACTTTCCAAATTGCACTATCTAGAATGTTTCCTTTGAGGTGACAGGGGTTTTGCAAAATGTGTTCATAAACACAATTGTTAGCTGTGTAATAATATTAGAAATTTATCAATTACTTGCTGACTGTTTCGCTGCAGTTTTCTCTCTACAGACTATTTATTCCAAACAAAATTTTATGGTTAGAACAAATTTTTCCATAATGCGGTGGAACTAGATGTTCCCAAAAGGTGACAGGGTTGAAACCTGTAGCTCTGATACCACTCTCTAGCGTACACACTCTGATACCACTCTCTAGCGTACCCATAAAGGTAGCTCTGATACCACTCTGATTAAAATGCATATAAAAAACATTTTCTTTCATTCAAGTCATGGGCTACGTATCCTCTTAAATCATTCATTCTTAAGCTTAATCGCTTCTATACAGTCATTCCACAACTAATAGGTCCTTTTCGCAATTATAAAAGACCTTTCCGCAGTGCGAATTCCGAAATTTGGAATCCCCTGTTACAATCTATTTTCCTTTCTTACTTTCTTCCTTCATCATTCCGCAAGGTGGAATACAGGTTGCGGAAATCCCATATTACTCTATACTTCCAGTTCCTCTTTCTGCCTTCTACAGGGCAGATTCCAGGGTGCGAAAAAACCACGTGGACCTTATATTTTCCGTTTCTTTTTTTTTCCTTCTGCCTTCCTCTTTTCGCATTCCACAAGGTGGATTCTGGGGTGCGGAAAAACCACATTTTACCTTATATTTTATGTTTCTCTCTCCACCTCCCACCTTCTGCCTTCTGCAGGAGGACTCCGGGGTGTAGAAACACTTAAGATAATTGCATTTTGATGCTATAATCAGGCATCTAGCCCCATGAACATAAGCAAAATTCATTGGAAATAAAAGGAATATGCAGATGTATATAAGGCAGGAAAATATAACAGAAGTAATCTCTACTTGAACCTCTAACCAGCATTCAATACATTCATAATAATTCTTAAACAAATTCATTGTGGAATTAATACAAGAGAATACTTATCTTGAAAATGAGATGCCCCGGGCATCTAGCTATGTCGTTGCAACGTTCCACCCAACCATAGGCCAGTTGTGTTCATCAATCTCTTAACACAACTAACACCCCTAAGCTGGGCATGATTTCTACAAGGAAATACGGAACATCGGGCTCACACATAGCCAGAATCACACCAAGGTTCATCTAAGCCAATCTACAATTAGGTTTATCAGGCTACTAAGGCAATGGAATCACACATAGCCAAATACACACCAAATTTCAGCCAATCCAGTCTACAATTGGATTTATCGGGCTGCTAGGAAGTGGACTCACACATAGCCAAATACACACCAAGGTTCAGCCAAGCCAATCTACAATTGGGTTTATCAGGCTGCTAAGGAAGTGGACTCACATATATACAAATACACACCAAGGTTCATCCAAGCCAATCTACAATTGGTTTTATCGGGCTGCTAAGGCAGTGGACTCACATATCGCCAAATACACACCAAGGTCCAGCCAAGCCAATCTACAATTGGGTTTATCAGGCTGCTAGGCAGTGGACTCGCATATATCCAAATACACACCAAGGTTCATCCAAGCCAACCTAGAGTTGGGTTTATCAGGATGCTAAGGCAATGGAAAGGAAGATTGTTAAGCTAGTGAGCTCAACCACGGAGCTATGGATACCTCTACAAGATCTATCCTGGCTTGGTCTCAACAATACCTACACACCCAACACAAGGAAGTATTCACTTCTCTGTTACACAGTCCCTCATGCCACACCTTCCCTTACAATGTTCTCATAGGTGTGCATAGAAGAGTATACATCCCCTTAGGATCTTCTTTAAGGTTACTCTCTTCACTAGGTTTATCAACCCAATATTGGTCCTCTTCCACTCTTAATTCTTACTCACGGTTCAGACCAAAACAAGGATACACATAAAAACAAAACATAGTGTTGGGTATGAAGAAAATGTTTACGGGATTTAGGCACCGAAAGGGAAGAATAGCTAAGCTAGTGAGCTCAAACACAGAGCTATGGGTACCTCCATGAGATATATCCTGGCTTGGTCTCAACAATACCTTCACACCCAATACAAGGAAGTATTCCCTTATCTGCTACACTGTCCCTTAGGCTATACCTTCCCTTCTAGTGTTCTCACAGGTGTGCATAGAAGAGTAGCCATCCCCTTGAGATCTTTTGTGAGGTTCGTCTCTTCACTAGGTTTGTCAAGCCAATTATGGTCCTGTTCCACTCCTAATTTTTTTCTTACATGGTGCAATACAAAACAGATTTCTCAGCCATGGAAGGATGAGCGAACAAATAGAAAAACATGAAGCGAACGCCCTCTTCTAACTCTCGCTGCGTGAGGAGAATGAATATCATTCTCAATGAAAAATGAGGAATGAATGAACTCAGACACACATTTCTTGGGTGTTTACTTTCCCCCTAAGAAATAATACGGTTTCCTAGACTTCACGGCTTTCCCACACACGAAATCGACTGCCATACCTCTCCCTTACCAAGGCATTAACTACCTCAACCAACACTTGAAAGATTTAAATGATTGAGTGCATAGGAAAAAATGGGTAGTTGAGGGTTTATGGGTCCTCCCATTGACATTTGGATTAACCCTATTGGCTCAAGAGTTTGAATAATCCCCCCCCTATTCCTTATGGAAAACATTCCCCCATCTCTCGTTACATTGCATAGCTAGTTGTGGGTATTTTATTAAATTGCATATTTATATGATGTCTCAATTTATATTGTGTTTGGCTAGCACGATAACCATAGGTATCGATTTTACTTGTTGATACATACAATGCTAAATCGATGGCAAGGCCTTGGCCTTGAGCTCCTCACCATGATTTAATAACAATATTTACATCATACAATTTTAATACCATGGGGTCAAAATCGAGATATTACATTAAGCCATAGTTCTCCTAAAGGAAGGACCAAAGGGCCTAGTCATGACCACCATTGCTTGAAAACACCCCTCCTGGTAAAAAAATTGGTTCTCTCTCCTTGGGGAACATTTGAAGGTGCGTTGGGTACAGATGCATTGAAATGTAACTCTTAATGAAAATTTATGTTGATCAAACAATAAGATGGCATCAATGATTAACTAGAATGTCTGCGAAAGTCCAATTATTCTCGCCAACTATAACTAGAGATAGATTGTGCCAATGAACTTGATATATTAAATATGAAACCATCAACATGTAAATAACAATAACAAATTATAATAATCAGTAATTCCTAATTGTAAAGAATCGGGCCTCAAGATTGCTCCAATATTTTACATTTAAATATTATATAAAAAAATGAGCTACAAAAAATACAAGGATCAAAGCAACCTAAGAGATCATTTATAATCAAATTATGAGAATCATTACAATGAAGTTAGAACCACAAACAATACAATACAATTCAGAACCAAAAAAAGTATAATAATTCCAAATAAGATGATACATACATAAACATGATTTGATATTCAAATTGCCTTATGGAGGTGGCTCCTATGGTGGCACATTTAGTGAGGATAACTCATCCCTCGGATCTTGAAGGTAAGTTTTTTAGGGTAAGCAATAACTCAATCCAACTTTATCATTGGTATAGAACTTAAATCTAATTAAATTGATCACCCAACAAGTAAGAATTCCAATCCTTTGTGCATGATCAATAACACATTAAAGATAAGACAATAATGCTCATATATGGAAGGATAACTTTGAAAAGTTATATCAAGGAATAACATGAAAAATGTGATTTCTATGTGTTGAAGTATGGTTGAGTTATTTGAACACATTGTAGATCGAATTTGGTATAGTCTACACCAAAAATTCTTTGATACATTAATCACAATTATCTTCAATGGTTGCATAAGCTAAAACTCCTGTCACAAATGCTAAGTCAAATTTTTTCAATAGGCTCATACACCAAAAATATTTCCCTTCAACATTTAATTATTTCAAAATACAAAAAATGGAATATATCAAAAAACATCACTCACCAATTCGACTGATGTTGATCTAAGAGGAAGTACTAGATATGGGTCTCCCCTAAAGTTAAGACCTGCATATAGGAACACCTCGATGGCAGGGAGCTTCCTACTCCACCACCTGAGGAACTTGTCATCAAATACTATAGGGACTGGCCCTCCTCCCAACTGAAGCATAAGTTTGGTCCACTGGCTCATCTGGGGATCTCGAGGATGCAATGGTGGAAGTGATACCCTTGGTATCATGGTGGGAATCCTCTCAAAGAATAACAATAATAAGATGCTTGTGTATCCTAAGTTCTTGTTCTTCTCGGTGTTGTAGTCGATGTGTTGACTCTTCATGTTGTTCATCAAACTAGTGCACCAGTCAAATAGTGTGCATCGAAGGCACCCAACCCCAATGTGCATGAACCTCGTGAGGCCAATTCTAATGCAACGAATCCTGCCACTTTGGTGATCGTGGTCAAGATAACTCTCTAGGGAAACTAGCAATGTCAAATATAAGCACCCGTATAGCTTATTTTTGAGTCCCATGAACACAAAATGTTTTCTTATACTCTTGCACTGTGAGGGAACTCTCTCCTTGGACCAAACCTTTAAGGTTCACTAGGGTCCCTCTTCTTGAAAGTCTAGTAAGAAAGTATGTATCATCTACTATGATCTCCAATACTTCTCCCTTGATGATGAACACACCCTAATCTAGGTCCCAAAAGTCTAGTAAGAAAGTGGAGAAAAACTTGCTACAAACCCTTTTGGGTCCTCATGTAGGAGTCTCGAAAAAAATTAAGTAATTTGCACTGCCGAAGGGATTAAGGTTAGTGGGTCTCCCAAAGCATCATAGTTAAGGTCCTCATGCTCATGCTCCCTCCATGTGAATGTCATCTCTACAAGAAACTAGTTTTTTTATCCAAGGTACATTTTTTTCCACATTTTACCCTCAAATTTGCGCTCTTTGCTCTGAACAGGTGCGAAGATTCATGCTCTTTGATCTGGATAGGTGTGAATACCCCAGTAATTTGCACTCCATAAGATCAAAAGGAACGAATGCCCAATTTGAGAAGTATAATGAGGCAAATAATCAAAACCTTGTATGGAAATCTACAAAAAAAAAAGGATGAAAATGAAGGGCAAGAAAAGAGGAAAGTAATAGGAACTGACAGAAAGTGATTTGATGTCATGTAGCCTTCACAATTGGAAGTTGAAAAGCTAGTGTAAAAAGATCTGAATGGATAAAAAACAAAGGTAAAAGGTGAATTGTGAACTATTTTACCATATTATTCATTCATATGAAATTTTTAGCCACTTCTATATAGATTCGACCCTATTTTTACCATTATCAACTAATATTAATGTCATTTCGCCAAGTTTTTTACTAATTGTGATAGAAGAACGAGAATGAAGGCTCAAGTTTTTCATTTTCATAATGCATGATTTGCATCATCCCTGCCATCATCTTCATGGCTCAGGATAACAACACATGGACTTGCGACAATAGTTCTATGTTTTCATAAAAGTCATGAATTTCATGTTAGATCTTATCAACTCATGGATACCCTAGTTAGAACCCATCTTGTCTTCTAATTCCCATGTTGAATTTTGTGTTAGGATCAAGAGTCCCTAATTATCCCTACCATGTCATCAAGATGAAGCCTCATGACCCTCTATAAATCTTATTTTGGCCATTACCCAAGGGGACTCTCAATTTTTTTTGCATTTTGTGTTATTGCATTTGCATACAACTACTTGTTCTTTTGATTCTAATGCTCGATGTAGTTTCGAATTCTCACTTATGGCCAATGCATTTTCCTAATACTACTCTCCTTTGCTACTTACTGCAACCATATTGCTACCCTAATTGGAGAAAACACATTTCAATAGCATCTATATCTTGCACATCCGTTTTTTGTGTTTTTTGCATAGGTATGTTATGTTCACTTAGAATTAGTTACACACCATGCGACACTCATCTTCTCCAATGTATGATAGCATTATTTTATTATATTTCACGCTTTATAATATGAAAAATACACTAAAAACCAAATATTACAAAAAGATAGAGGGGGGAATATCTCAAATGTAAATTATTTTGTGGTTGCAAGTCAAGTCATCCTTGAACATAGCACCAATATTGAGTCTCTCATCAAGTTGGGCCCTATTTTTCAACCTTAGGATTTAATCCTTGCTCTCAAATTTATTACTCCTTCAATTTGTTACTCTTCCAATCATATGGAGAATTTGTCAATGTCTCCTACATTGCAGATTTATACCATTGGTCCCTTTGTGTCAAAATATTCCTAAGTAATCACTGTGTTGTGTTCACTGTTAAAGGATAAAACTTGTGTTGGTCTTTATACAGTTTCCTTAACCTCATGTGTTGGCCACTCCCTCGTGTCAATCTATTCTCAACATGTATCACTAAAATCAATGTCTACACTCGTGCTTGTGTCAAAGGTCCCCATTGACTTCTGACATGTAGGTTGTGTATCATTGATGATGACTCATCTTCTTTGAGTTGTAACACCCTAGATTTGTTTGCATCATTGATAGGTAACACGCATTCAATAGATGACAATTCATCATTAGTTGTTTATTGAGTGGTTTCCCATGATGTTCGATGTCAAGAAATATATTCACATTTTGGGATTCATGTTGTACCTTGGATTCCATTTTCATCATTGGTGTAAATCCTTGCCTCTATCAATGGATTTAATTATCAATTATTGTTGAGTGGTCTCTTCCTTGTGTTATTTACATCCAGTGCATGTAGGAGATGTACTTGGTGGTATGTTCTATAAAACTGTGTCTCGGTCCCTTCCCAAGTCAAATCAGTTCCTGATATTTCCTCATGTTGGATGATGGGGGATTCCTTAATGCCTCCCTTCCAATGAATCTTTTCCCATCAAATTCAACTCATCATTCTCTAGGAGCGACATCTAGATTCTTGATAGTTCCTTGGGGCTTACAGTCATTGATGGCAATTTCCCTCACTATTGGGTAGTGGGAATACATAAATGTCTCCTACTAGATATATTATACAAGTGTTTGACTCCAAGACATCTATTCACACTTGTTAGAATGTACTAGGTACCTTGGTTCCCATTATTATCATCGGTGGGTTTCCTTGCGTTTGTTAACGGTATTCAATGACAATTAATCAAATGATGTTCTCCATGTTTGATTTAAAATCATCTATTCACATGGGTTAGCATTCATACCTCTCGACGGTTTGGATGGAAGACCTTAGCCTAACAGTAACATCCTCACATTTTTCTATTACCCAAGTTGCACAATATTGTACCACACCTCATATGACATTGGTACCATTAGGAGAACCATTACTAAACTTAGTTACTTATTGTTTTCCTTATGCATGTTGAGGCTGTTAAATTTTCTTAATTTACTTAGATGATATCTTTAAAAAAATTGTCACTATTAATATCACTTAAAGAACAACAAGCACAAAAACATAAGAACACAAGAAAACAAATATTTTCCTCAGGGAAACGAAAAGGGAGAAAACCCCGCAAAACTTCCTCATTATAGAACTTAACCAGAGCAGTGTAAAACCCAGACAACTGCTTCTCTCTTCTTTCTGGCCCACTAATATTTCTCTCTCTTGCAAAACAACTTGAGTGACTGAGTACAATTGAAGGGGAGCACCACCCTATTTATATTCTTCACTTGACTTGACCTCTAACCTAACAGGGCCGAATTATCTAATTGACTGGATTGACTTGTCTATCAAGATACCAAAAATACCATTTATTATATTGACACTTGGGTACTATTGACTCGACTTGCATTCGGAGTTTTACATTGACTCTTTCAATGACTATTACAAGACCAAAATCATCTCACGAAGGAGGAACATATTCAATACATCTTGGAATATCTTCTGAAGTTACAATACTTTTACACTCCCTCTTAACTAGGAAGGTATTCAACCACAATAGAAACTGCTACCACAACTATACAACTAAATGGTGAGTCTCTATATGTCATAGGAATTTTTGGAACATCTTCATCACCGATCTCAGTTGGATCATCTTCTGCAATCTTAGTATTGTGAATACTGAATCATCTTATGTATGTACTTGATCATCTTCTATCTTCTTATGAATTATCTTCTATAGTATCAGTATGTGAATATTGAATCATCTTCTGAGTAATATTCTTATAGCATCAGTATGTGGATATTGAATCTTGATCTATCACGTCAATATATGAATACTAAATCTTTGTCTATCACGTTAGTATATGAATACTTAATCATATTCTAGATCATCTTCTTATAACATTAGTATATGGATACTGGATCATTGTCTATCATGTCAGTATATGAAAACAGAAACATCTTCTAGATCATCTTCTACAGCATCAATATGTGGATACTGAGTCATCTTCTACCATACTAGTATGTGTATGATAAATCAACTTTTTCCAACATCAGTATGTGAATTCTGAGACATCATCTGCAACATCAGTGTATAGATACTGAAATATCAACAATCTCATTGGAATGTTAGTGTTAAAATCAAAATTTTCTATAATGTTATATCATCATCTACATTACCAGCATAGAGATGTTGGAACATCAACATCACCATCAGTATATAAATACTGAAGCAAACTTATCAACAATCATCAGTGTAACAACACTGAAACTATCTCAACAATCAAATCAACAATCATCCATATAACAATACTGAAACTATCTTCTCAACAATCATCAGCATAACAATACTGAAACTTTATCAACAATCATCAGTATAACACTACTCAAACTATCGCCTCAACAATCATCAGTATAACAATATTGAAGCAAAACATCTCAGCAAACATCAATTAACAATATTGAAGCAATCATCTCAACCATCAATAGTATAGCAATATTGAAGATACAAATTTCCCTCTAACTATCTCGAAGCAGCATCACAGTGAGTTCTCTAGTAGATCCATCCGAGCATTTTGTCTAACTTACTAACCCTTTCGAGCCAACAAGCCTAGTTAGACAGATGGATATTCCTGTGGACCAAACAAGCCTTGTCTGACTTACTAACCCTTTCAGGCCAACCAAGCCTAGCTAGACATATTAATCCCCCTAGGATCAACAGGCCTTGTCTGACTTGCTAACCCTTTTGGGCCAAACAAGCCTAGCTAGTCTTACCATCCTCTAGACTAAGCTACTCACCACTGAATCCATCTATTGTCACTCCCTCTTTCAAGAGAGGTCCTTTTGGACTACACCAAGCTTGTCTCGAAAGTATTCAAACTTTACATGAGCCAGAGGCTTAGTTAACACATCTTCCACTTGTTCCTTTGTAGAAACAGACTTGAGCTTTACAACTCCTTTTTGAACCATATCCCAGATTAAATGATATCTATTTTCAATGTGCTTTGTCTTATCATGAAACACAGGATTTTTTGTCATCTTAATACAACTCTGATTATCACAAAGGATATCGGTAGCATCTATCTCTGCAACAAATAGTCCCGCTAACATCTTTCGAATCCATACTGCTTCACTACATGTTGAACATGTTGCAATGTATTCAACGCCTGTCGTGCTAAGTGCAATATTGGTCTAATTTATACTGAACCAAGAGATCATGCATGATCCCATACTAAAGCGACATATTGAGGTGTTTTTCTATCTTTGGCACTTCCTCCCCAATATGAATCTATATATCCATGTAATCTGATATCGCCACTAGATGCATATCTAAGCCCATATTCTAAAGTTCCCTTTAGATACCTCATTACATGTTTTGCTCCAATAAGGTGAATGTGTTTAGGATTCACCATATACTAACTTAGAGTGTTTATAGCAAAACATATATCTGGTCTTGTATTGGTTAACTACATTAGAGAACCAATAATCTGTCTGTATAAGGTAGCATCAATTGCTTATGAAGTATCATCCTTTAATAACTTCAAACTTGTTGTCATTGGAGTAGCCATAGCCTTGCAATATATCATTCCAAATCTTTTTAGGATTTCTACTGCATATTTTCCTTGGTTTAGGAAAATCTCGTCTAGATATTACCATACCTCAAGACCTAGAAAGTAATGCATCATTCCAAGGTCTTTCATATCGAACTCTGCAACAAGCTTCTTCTTACATTCGATGATGGGATTATCTTCTCCTATCAGGAATAGATCATCTACATATAGTAATATTATCATAATCCCATCATCCCCAATATTATAGTATAGGTTGGAGTCTTCTTTACTTTTGGTAAAGCCTAAGCTCATTAGAAATCCACTGATCCTTCCATACCATGCTCTGGGTGCTTTCTTTAACCCATACAATTCCTTATTTAGTTATACATACATGAGTTTTCTTATCATTAGTCTTGAACCCTTGCGGTTGTTTGATATATATCTCTTCTTCAATCAATCCATTTAGAAAGGTTGTCTTCACATCCATTTGATGCAGCTTCCACTTCATATTGGATGCCAAGGCAAGGATGGTTCTAATTGAGCTGTACCTAGCCACTAGTGCAAAGGTCTCCTCATAGTCAATTCCCTCTTTTTTAGAGAATCCTAGAGCTACAACTCTTTCCTTGTACTTTTCTATACTACCATCTGCTGAGTGTTTAGTTTGGAAGATCCATTTCAAGGATACCATTGGTTTTCCTTTCGGTCTTGGTACTACTTCCCACACATCATTATTTATATTGGATTGGTATTCCTCGACCATTTCCTCAACCCACTCCTTTTTTTTATTGCTTCTTCAAAACATGTCATTTCTTTATCAACTAGATCATACATCAAAGCCATATAAATAGGGTATGACTTTGCCTTCTTTCTTTCTCAGATGGTTTCTTCTAGGGCACTATGTCCTTTTGCTTCTTCGTTTACTTCACAAGCCTAGGTAGGTTTTCTCTTTCGAGAAATAATTTCACTGAGGTTCAGTCATATCATGATCCTCAGGCATCTGAACTTCTTCTTCATTCCTAACTATTTTAGGACTTTCAGCATCTTTGGGAGTTTCATGCTCCTCTTCATCCTCCTTATCTTTCTTTGACTCCCTAAAGGTTGTATCTTCATCAAATGTGACATCTCTGCTAAGTTCAATTTGACAATATCCTGGGATATAGATTCGATGAGATTTTTATTGATCACTACTTCCTACGAATAGTCCCTTCTTTCCTGAAGGATCTAAATCTGTTCTTTCTCCTTGGGAATTTGTATGTATACAGGACAACCAAATATCTTTAGGTGACTTGTTTCAGAATTTTCTCTGGAAAACATTTCTTCTGGAGTTTTGTCCCCAAGGGCATTGTGTGAGATTCTATTATGTACATATAATGTTGTTCTGGTTGATTCTACCCATAGGTACATCGATAGATCTTGATAATGTATCATAGCTTTCACAACTTCCATGATATATCTATTCTTTTTTTATGTCACACCATTTTGTTGTGGATTACAGGGAATGGTGATCTCCCTCTTAATCCCATCTTCCTTGGAGTATTCATTGAATTCAATTGATGAGAACTCTCCTCCATTAGATGACCTCAATATCTTTGTTTTCTTTTCAGAGAGGTTTTCTACTAGGGCCTTAAATTACTTTAACCTTTCAAACACTTCATCCTTCTTTGTCAATAAGTATATCCAATTCTTGCAGGAGTAGTCATTAATAAAAGAAGCATAGTAAACATACTCGTTTAATGAAGTGGTTTGCATTGGCCCGCATATGTCTGAATGGATAATATATAAGATCCCTTTTTCTTTAATGTCATTGTTTGGATAAGGATTCTTAGTATTATTTCCTTGTGCACATCCTTTGCACACTCCTTCTTGTTCTATCTGAATTTCTGGTAGACTAGTCACAACCTTGCTTACAATTGGCAGAGCTTTGTAGTGAATATGAGCAAGCCTTCTATCCCATAGCTCACATGCGTTTATGGTATTGGTTGTTAATGTTGAATCTGCATGTCCCTTCAATTTGTAGAGTCCTCCTTCTTCAACTCCAACTTCTACTACATCATCTATTTTTTTACCTTTTGTCCACACGAGAAATTTTCCATCCACAAAAGCAACTTTGAAGCCTTTCTTATCTAAGGATGAAATGGAAAGAATATTCTTATTTAGTTCTAGGACATACAAAACATCTTTCATCTTCATAGGTTTTCAAGCTTCCAACTTATAGGATGCTTCTCCTATTCCTTTGATGGGGTATTGGGAATTATATCTAAGCATTACTTTGTGTGGAGATTCCTTTTGTACAAGGCATGAGAGTGAGTCCTTGTAACCTGTCATGTGCTTGGAGGCACCACTATCTACTAGCCCGGTGTCATTTCCTGGTGAGACTGATCCTATTAGAGTAGAGATCAATACATATTCTTTAATAGAGTATTCATCCTTCTTTGTGTCTTCTTCAACTTCCTGATCATTATCTTCAACAACATGGGCCTAAAATATTTTCATCTTTTTGACTATTTATGCTTTCATGGGACAGTTGATGAAAATGTGTCCCAACTTGTGGCAAGTGGAGCATTCAAAGTTTTAGAAGTCTCTCTTGAACCTCTTAAACCCTTGAGTCTAATGAGGATGGTCATGACTCTTCCTTTTGCATTTGGTATGAGTTGTCAAGGCTTGATCCTCAATGTCATTTAGCTTTTCTTCTCTAGTTGCTATCCTTTCTTCTTCTTGAACACATTCTTCCCATAACTTTCAGAATTTGGTTAGTTTATTTCTTGAACATATTCCTCAGATAAATGCTTCCCAATATCTTGGAAGACCATTTAAGATTGTCATCACAACTTATGCTTCTTCAACCATATCATCAATGGCTTCTAATTGATCCTTGATTTGAGCTACTCTTGTAAAGTAAGACTCCATGGTATCTGACTTTGAGCTCTTACACTTTTGAGTTGATTGCTCAAGGTCATTTTCCTATTAATGTTTCTTCCTTCAAATAAACCAGATAGAACATCAAACATTACTTTTGGACTCTCCCTTGAGAATACTTGAGGAATCAAGTTATCTTTGATGGAGTCAGCTATGATCATATCCTTGTTATGCTTGGACTTGGATTTAGCTTCTTCTGGTTCTTTCACTTCCTGATTTACAAATCTATCTAGATTCATTCTCTTGAAGGATGAGCATGATCCTATACTTCCATGCTCTAAAGTTATTTAGCACCTTCAAGCTTTTCATCTATCTTGGTATTCTTTGTCATCTTTAATAGGCTGAGAACTTCAAATTGAATAAGGGGGGATAGTACTGCTTGAATAAAACATCTTTTGACTGACCTTCTTCTGGATGACCTAGGGTTTGACGGAGAAACCCTAATTTTTCAGTTGGGATCACTCAAAAAGCTGAGTGACGGAGAATATGTGCCTCCCTAGGGCGAGGTAGACTGTATCTTGATTTTTCTAATATTGATGATGGAGTATCGGGAAAACGGAGGCCCTATTTTGTCCTAACAGTAGTAACTGGTTCAAAATTGAAACTTCTCATAATTAAGTTTTGTCTTCATAGAAAGATGCGCTCTTCAGGGGTGACGTGAGAGAGCCCTCTTTTGTGTTTGATATGTCGAAGGATTTGTTCGAAGTAAAAATCCCTAACGATGTAGTGCTTCCTTTCAGGTTGGCTCTAATACCATGTTAAATTTTCTTAATTTGCTTAGATGATATATTAAAACAAATTGTCACTAGTAATATCACTCAAAGAACAACAAGAACAGAAACATAAGAACACAAGAACACAAATATTTTCCTCGGGGAAACCACAAGGGAGAAAACCCCGCAAAACTTTCTCAATATAGAACTCAACTAAAGCAGTGTAAAACCCAGACAACTACTTCTCTCTTCTTTCTGGCACACTAATCTTTCTCTCTCTTGCAAAACAGCTTGAGTGAGTGAGTACAACTGAAGGGGAGCGCCTCCCTATTTATATTCTTCAATTGACTTGACCTCTAACCTAACAGGGCTGACTTGTCTAACTGACTAGGTTGAATTGTCTATTAAGATACCAAAAATAACATTTATTATATTGACACTTGGGTACTATTGACCCAACTTACATTCGGAGGTTTACATTGACTCTTTCAATGACTCTTGCAAGACCAAACTAATCTCCCGAAGGAGGAACATATTCAATACATCTTGGAATATATTCTGAAGTTACAATACGTTAACAGAGACATAGATCTATTATGTACCCATTTGTGGAAATGATCTCCAGATTCACATAGATCTATTGTGTATCTATTCATGGTTATGATCTCATGATTGGCATGGATCCACTATGTATCATCTTTGTGGCCATGATCCATCGCTATATATCACATGGATCAATTGTGTATTATTTAATGGCCATGATCACTACTATTAATCTTGTATATTGATCTAGGAACAAAGAATCAATCTCAACAAAGATTAATCAACAAATAACTCATGAAATGGTGTAATCGGTCTACAGGAATAGTGGTCGCTTTGTATTCACATAAAGAATGAATGATTACAATTACAATGTCATGCTACAGGCATGAATGAATGAACAATTCGAATCCTCAAGGAGGTCATTCAAATTGAATGAGTGAGTCTAGCTTAACTGACTGTAAACCATGGTCCACACTCAGTTAAACACTGATCAAAACCCTAATTGACTCAACTAACCCTAACTGAAGTCGGAGTGCAATAAATGACTGAGTCTCAACTGAAAGAGATCAGACACATGTCACAGCTCACCAACCATAAAGAGGTAGCGCTACACTGACTCCAATGAACCTCGATGAGGTTAACTGAAGTTGAACTGCACATCGGAAGTTGTTGGAGGCACCCCTGTTGACTCCAGTTCATTAAATAATCATTAAATAATATATTTAATGAGAGGAGTTGCCTTAACTGACCTGTTTAACTGATTGTAACCACCAGTTAGCAATTAGGTGCATTAATATCACTCAGATCACCCCCGGAGTGCTCCAGTTAGCCTCCCCGAATGTAGGAGAAGGATAAGTTAGCCTCCTTGACTGAAGGTAGGCGTGGGTGAGACTGGATGATGATATTTAATGCTCCACTGATGTCAATTAATGTCAATAATACTTAGGATAGTGGTTTAACTAGGCCAATTTGACCAAAAAGAGTGTGTATGGTGGTAAATGTCTCCAACACCCCCCCTAAAGCTATACTCAGGAGGAGTTAGAAAACAAAATGCATAAAAATGTTAGGGCCATGGTAACTAAGGCCATAGGTCACCCTGTACAATGTTGAAACTGAAACAATGCTCAAAATAAACTAAGTGAGGAAAAGAGGGAAAACCCAATGGGAAAAACCCCCCCTCAAGCTGAACACTGAAAGTAGTCTGAATCACCCCCAACAGTGAACGGAGGTAAGTGAACTTCTTTTCTGAAAAGCTCTTGGTGAAGATGTCTACAATTTGCTCATCAGTCGTGCAGTATTGCAGAATGATGGTCCTGTCATGCACTAGCTCCCTGATATAGTGCATGTGGATCTCTACATGCTTGGTCCTCTGCGTGGTAACTGGATCCATGGATATCTTAATAGCACTTTGATTGTCACAAAAGAGGACAGTGGACAAATTACTACCAAGATCTAACTCTGAAAGAATGCCTTGCAACCAAACTGCTTGGATGCAAGCATTCACTGCTCCTCGATACTCAGCCTCTGCTGAAGATAGTGCTATGGCAGCTTGTTTTTTTCTTGACCAGCAAATGGGGCCACCACCAAACATGAATACATATCTGAAAGTAGAATTTTGATCAATAGAATCACCCACCCAATCAGAATCTGTGTATCCAACCAGCTGGATCAGTGATGTAGCCCTTAGGATGCTTCATGTATATCTCCTCATGAATATCTCCATGCAGAAAGGCTGACTTAACATCCATGTGATGCACTTCCCAGTGCTTGGATGCTGAAATTGCCAAAACAAGGCGGATGGAGTCCATTTTTGCAACTGGTGCAAAGGTCTCATGGTAGTCCACTCCTTGGACCTAAGAGAAACATTTTTCCACCAACCTTGCCTTATATTTTCATGTGCTTCCATCAGCAGCAACCTTGGTCCGAAACACCCACTTGCATTGAACCAATTTCCTTCCCGGAGGAAGAGAAACTAGCTCCTAAGTAGTGTTTTTCTGAAGAGAATTCATCTCTTCATCCATGGAAAATTGTCATCTCGGATCCTTCCGAGCATGATAGTAGGATTTTGGATCTGAACTAATCATAAAATAGCAAGCTTCGGACAGCAAATTATTAGGACAATAGAGCGCAATATCTACTCTTTGGAAATCAAACCGGGTTCTCCTTGGATCATCCGGATTTCCAATGTTGTCTCCTGCGAAGGAGAGTGTCTATCGAGTCCATGTAGGAAGATGATTTTGCACTTCAGGTTCTGATTCAGAATCTGATGATTTCTGCACACTGATATCAGAAATCAAAGGATCCAAATCAGGGTCATCACCCCCAATTTCATCATCCAAATATTCAGTAGAATAGGAAGAAAATTCAGCAGTTTTCTCCTTCACTAGTTCCACCTCCTGAAGAGGCTCATCGAACTTGACAATTCTCTCAATGATGATCTATTTGGTCTTGATATCTAGTAGCTTGAACCCTTTAGATTCATTGGGATACCCAATAAACATACATTCTATGCTTTGCGGTTGCAAATCCCTTCTTTTATCAAGCGAAATATGGGCCCATGCAGTGGACCCAAACACTCGTAGGTTCGACACATCCGGCTTGTGTCCGAAGTATGCTTCGAAAGGGGTATTCCCTTTCATAGATTAGTGTGGCACCCTATTCTAAATATATGCTGCAGCATGCATGGCCTCATCCCACAAATTTTCAGCAAGCTTCTTGGATTCCAACATACAGGTGGTCATCTCCTTGAGAGACCAATTCTTCCTTTCCGCTACTTCGTTCTGCTGTGGAGTGTAGGGAATTGAATGTTGGACCTGAATACCACTTTGGGAGAATATGTACAGCAACTCATTACTGACATACTCCCCTCCATTATCATATCTCAAGATCTTGATCTTAAGCCCAAAGGCATTTTCGATCAAGGCCTTCAATTCAGAAATTTTTTCACATACTTCTAATTTCTTTTTGAGAAAGAAAACCCATGTATACCTTGAAAAATCATCAATAAAAGTAAGGAGATACCTTGATCCATTCATGTATGTGACCGGCATTGGACCACTGATATCAAAATGTATCATCCCCAATATGCATGTAGCTCAATTTGCCTTCCCCCGATCGAACTTGTGCTCAGGGTGTTTTCCAATCACACAGCCTGTGCAAATTCCCGTGATTGCCTTGATGACCGAGAGGCCTTCAACCATGGATTTTTTCTGTACTTGCTGCAAATATTTGAAATTAAGATGGCCAAACCTCTCATGCCACAACCTACTAACCTCATTTCCATGAGTTAGCAGAGCGGTGGGCTTTGCATCCGCAACAAAGTGAGAGAACTCATAGGCTTTTGCATGATGGTTTGCAAGGCCTTTAGCAATGAGTTTCCTAGATGCAATTTATGTTATCTCAACATCATTTGGGCTGAAAGAGACTCTCTTAGGAACTCCTGTATGTGTCATCTGATAGACACTAAGGATATTTGGTGCCAGAGACGGTACATACAAAACATTAGAGAAAAAACCATTTTCAAGATCTGCAGTACCTTATCCTTCTGAAATGATGGTGGAGTCATCTCCCATGTGGATGGGGATGGATTTGTCGATCTACAAGGATGAAAAGGAGTCTTTTTCAGCCATCATGTTGTTCAAAGCTCCAAATTCAATCAACAGTGCTTTCGACTTCAAAGTGCTTGCCATGAGGGCATGACCTTTTTCATGTTGTGGTTCCCGATCTTGCTGATCTCTGCTCCGAAAGCTTTCCAAAAGATTGATGTGATTTCTCTCAAGGAGAGAGGTAGCTTCATCAAGCTTCTTCTTCATGCAGGCATGTTCAGGGTGGAAGCCCTTCCGACAATAAGAAAACTTGACTTTTTCCTTGCCATGGTGCCCTTTTCCTTTGTTCTTCCTTGATCCAGAAGACTCATCATGCTGCTGATTTTCAACTCTAAGTTTAGGAGCATCAAATTTAGTTTTTGGGTTCTTCTACTGCTTTCCTTTACCCTTCAGATCTTTGGGCCCCGATACATGAAGGGCTTGATCACGGGAAGATCTGATGATCCGCATCTGGACAAGCTTGTCATGTTCACATGTTAGGGACTCAATGAAGGCACTGAGTGTAGGCATCTTCCATCCAGGGGTTGTGATCTTCCCCGCACGGAATGTAGAAACAAAAACTAAATAATCAACCCCAAGTTTGGAGAGTATGGGGAGGATGAGCTGATCATCCTCCTTCTCCACTTTGAATTGCTTCAAGAGTAAAACAGTATGCTTGAACTTTGTGAAGAAATCATTCAGAGTGTCGAAGTTGGAGGGTTGGAGAGACATGAGTTCATTTTCGAGTTGGTAAACCCTCAAGTCATCATGCTTTCTATATAGAGTCTCCAATTTGTCCCATATTTCTTTCGGAGTCTTCAATCCCGCAAGATGGAAGAGAAGGTCTTGGGAAATAGAGAGGCACAAGAAACCGAAGGCTTCATCCTTCTTGTTCAAGAATCTTGATTTTTCTATGGCGGATCCAGGCTCATCTTCAGTGTCCATGGTGACTCTAAAAATTCCTTTGGAGTGCAGCTGAATCTCCATATCACCTTTCCATGAGTGGAAGTTGTATGGAGTCAAGAGATCTACTGAGGAGGCCATCTGGATGTGCTGGAGCGAATGCTTCACCGGTAGAAACCTGAAAATCAAAACAGAAAGGGAAATGTAAGGTCGAAAAGCCTGCACATTTTAGGCTTTCATCACACCCAGCATAGTCAATCAAGCAATCTTGATCAACAAGTTCTTTACTTGGGGTATTAAGTGGTAAGCCTTGGCTTCTGGTGCAGTGCTGGATTTTTGAGCTATTGCTCAAATTTCATGCAGAAATCTGTCAAAAAGCTTGTTTTTGAGAGATAGAGCTTCGTCCCGCCATAAGCTCTGATACCATATTAATCTTGTATATTGATCTAGGAACAAAGAATCAATCTCGTCAAATATTAATCAACAAATAACTCATGAAATGGTGTAATCGGTCTACGGGAATAGTAGCCGCTCTGTATTCACATAAAGAATGAATGATTACAATTACAATGTCATGCTACAGGCATGAATGAATGAGCAATTTGAATCCTCAAGGAGGTCATTCGAATTGAATGAGTGAGTCTAGCTTAACTGACTGTAAGCTGGTCCACACTCAGTTAACCACTGATCAAAACCCTAATTGACTCAACTAACCCTAACAAAAGCCAAAGTGCAATAAATAACTAAGTCTCAATTGAAAGAGATCAGACACATGTCACAACTCACCAACCATCAAGAGGTAGCGCTACACTAACTCCAATGAACCCCGATGAGGTTAAATGAAGTTGAACTGCACAACATAAGTTGGTGGAGGCACCCCTGTTGACTCCAATTCATTAAATAATATATTTAATGAGAGGAGGTACCTTAACTAACCTGTTTTCCCGATTGTAACCACTAGTTAGCAATTAGGTGCATTAATATCACTCAAATCACCCCCAGAGTGCTCCAGTTAGCCTCCCCGAATGTAGGAGAATGCTAAGTCAGCGTCCTTGACTGAAGGTAGGCATGGGTGAGACTGGATGATCACATTTAATGCTCCACTGATGTCAATTAATGTCAATAATACTTAGGATAGTGGTTTAACTAGGCCAATTTGACCAAAAAGAGTGTGTATGGTGGTAAATGTCTCCAACAACTACAACATTTATATGTGTCATGGATTCACATAGTATACAATTTGGTGACCATGTTCTACCATTTTGAGCATGGATATGTACAGCTCAGGGAAAATAATGTATGACACCTATCTCTTTATTGTAGGTACTTTTCCGGAACAAGAGTCGCATAATTTTGTCCTTGTCTACTCTGCATACCACTCCACCACTTATTATAATGTATTTCAATCATCATGTTCCTTCTTTACCCACACGTTAGGGCGCATATGTTGTAGCTCAAATTGACACTTCTTCGTTTGTGACGACAGTTTAAGAAATGACACTCAAAGTGCCATTGTTTGCTCACAAAAATGACACTCATGGATGGAAGAGCCTAATTTGACCCTCATTAATGACCATGATCATTGAAAGTGAGACCTCAATTAACACCTTCTGTTTTCATTATAAGAGTTGTAACCACAAAAAATGGGAAATTCGTACCTTGCACACTAGCAGGGCATGAATCATTCACATGCTACCCTTGACAAAGGCATGAATGCATCAAAAACTACCCGTTCTCACTTTGCACACTAGAAAGGCATGAATCATTCAGATGTTGTATTTGTATAGGGCATGAACTATCCATAATTTCATAATTATATAATAATAAAAAATCGAAATAAAGAAGCTATGGAATTTTACAAATCAAATTTGTCAGTTGCAACCCCATAAACCACCTGGTAACCATTTCCAAATATTTCCTCCAAACATAAAAAGGAAATGAAATGGACCAAGAGGGGACACCCAATATACCAAAGTAATGCTGAAGGAATCACTCACAATCACATCCATCCTTCCCATTTATCAGTAAATCCTACTACTGACTCCTATATCCCTTAATATTGAAGTTGTTTCCCTTAAGTAACTTCGTCCTTCATATATATCTAGTGGATCGGAGAGGGATCGTCGTAGTGCATGAGCAGAGAGACCATAATCTTCAAGTTTGATAAGGTGCCAAACATTGACAAGGTATATCTTGTACTTGTTTCACCATCTTAATTGATATTTGACATCATTCCCTCCCCTAATCATGTGTCTTTTATGATTGTTGTTTGACGTAAAGAATGTTTTATGATTTATGTTGAAATTGATTAGATATCTAATGTTATTCTCCTATTTCAATTCATTTTCATTCTTCAATATTGTCAAATTGGCTTGAAGAAGGTTGGCTTTGTTGGTTTTGCAAGTTGAAATTGGGGAATAAGGAGCAAATTGGGGAAGAGATAAAGGATCAGCTTGGATCAACCATAAAAAAAAGGTGCATACATCCTTTCTCCCTAATCTCTTATCTAGTTTAGATTTTATTATCAAAACATATGTGTGGTCTTATGTGTGAATAAGAGTCCAATATACCTGTAAATATAGTCATTTAGGTCATACTCGCCTTAATTAGTATGTTGCTTATTTTTCTCTAGTCATAGGATTTATTTCCAAACAACACCAGTGCATGCCATAGGGTTTTGGTGTCATCATGTTAGCAATCTTATTTTATTTTCCAACTTACAATAGCCATCATTTGTCTTTCCCAGACATATCTGTAATTTCAAATATATCATCATTTACAATGCAAATTGTGATGTTTTTGTCGACTAAATTAATAGTTAGTAATTTAAAGACCCATATAATTTTGAATAGTACAAAGTTATTTTACATAAGCATGTGATCATCACTATTTTGAACACCTAACAAACATATACATCATGATCATACCATCATAAACATAAACATAAACATAAACATCATCATACTAACATAAGCATAACCATAAGCGTAAACAAAAACGTACATGCATCATCATCATTTTCATGACATAAACATAAACATACCATTATTATCATTGTCATCATCTAAAAAACATAAAAATAAAAATCATCATATCATCATTAAAATAAAACCAAAAATAAGCATACACGTAGCATCATAAACATTATGTTACATATTCAACTAAAATATACATCTAACAGACTTAAACATCATCTAATGCACATATCTGATCATAAACGTAAGCATAAACATTCCATGATCAAAATTTTCACCACATAAACATAAACATGACATCATCATGATCATTTTCACCATCTAACAAACATAAAACACATCACCATCAACAAAAAAAGCATCAACATAAACATGAAAAAATGTAGCATATATAAAGATATGAACATATTAACATCAAAGTGATGATACAATATGCCAAATATAATAGATCTCCAATCCAATAATCGCTATGACATGTATAATCCATCTCCACCAGAGGAATCATCACTATCTCTTAGACCATATCCAAAGGCATCATCACCTCCATTAATAGAGCCAGAGGCAGTATCAAAACCTTTGCTAGCATAGCAAAGGTATTGAAATATCCACCAAAAGAGCCAAATGCATCAATACATGTGCCATTAAATAAATGAGCTCAGACTAGAGAAGCATAGATAGTTGCATCAAGATGAATCGTACAGCCCCTTCTAGTCATTTATGTAATAGAGCCAACTGGAGTAGGAAAGGGTGGATAATTAGTTTGAATAGTAGGATCGGTAGGTCGGTTGAGTAGGAGTATAGGAGATGATGAAGTAGCATTGGGAGGAAGGTCGAGTAGGAATAAAGGACTAGATGATGAAGTAGGTGATGGAGGTGGAGGATTAGGTGGATGAGATGTTGAAGGTGAAGGAGGAGGTGGTGGAGACCAAGGAGGAGGTGCAGTGGATGTGGATACTACACCACTAGTCGAAGCAGCTGGTGGAGAAGGAGGTGGACTAGGATGCCGAGGATCTCCGCTCTCATCAGACGATGAACTAATATCAATACTGGAATCTAAAAGAATGCAAGAACCAACGATGTGTTGCATTAAGCTCCTCATATCTAGAGGAATCATCCTCCATAGCTCAACTTATTGGTCCTGCCTCTCAATCTCCCTTACCAGAATAGGACAAATTGTTCGATATGATAATAACTTGGACAACCTATTTGCAATGTCTTGGTGGATCCTCTTCTCTGGATTGCATCGATGGCCAGGTCTTCTAGGCAAGGAACCTCAAGAAGATCATGCATCTCCATGTCCTCATCCTCATCCTGTGATGTTTGAGTTCCCACATCGCCATCAAATGTGCCAATATCTGTAAAATATATAGTACACAATAATAATTAGACAATTTCATAAAACATGAATTTAATATAACAATTTAAAATATATTTCATTTACATGAAGTATAAACAGAATAAAATGAAACTAGATTAATTTCAACATAACGCTAAATTTACCTCTACCATCATGTGGCTCATCTTGGGTGAAGAACATGTTGGTACACCCTCTCTAATCCAACCCCACATATGGATATGCAGCCATGTCTAATCGACGTTGGTTCTCACCACCTAGCATGTCAATCACATCCACGGTAATCCTAGCAGGAAAGTTTGGTTTCCCCCTCTTGGGCATCATATGCCCCCACATGAGCATATGCACATCCGTCATCAACCCAGGAAGGTGCTAATCAAAAGATGGCCTAGTCGTTGAAAATATCTCAAGAAAAAGAAGACAAAACAACTTTAAACCAGAAGGGAAGTTTGCTTTCCCACCAATAGACACGTGACATCGACTAAAAGCATAACACTTTTATTAAACCATGTTTCAATGTGATCGACATTAGGGCGCACCAATGCACTCAACTACCAGGTGCACCAATATGAGTAGGTGTTAAAATAAAATAACATTTTTTAATAAAATAACAAAATATATTTTTAGCAAAATAGTTGTCGGTGTGTTTTGTTTGTTCACATGTGTTGAGGCGTGTAATATCAATTATCACACCAATATTAGTTTTTAAAAGGATTCTCATTAATGATTTTTTTTAATAAAAACAATGTCAGTGCATTTGTATATATGACACGCACCAAGACATAATAACAACCAATGCACCGTTTATATGAAGTTTTTGTAAAATTTTGTGATTTTTTTTAAAATATAGTTCGGTGTGTTGATGAGATGCACCAGTGGGTTATTATATAGTGTATTCATTTCTACTACACACACCAGGGCATTTTTATGTTTGGAAATGTATTGCTCTGGTTCTTGGAAAAAATTTTGTTTGATGATGATGTTTTCCAGTCATGGTTCTACATGCTAGGAAACGAACCAGCACACGTTGTTTACAAACACATTGGTGCATTGATCTACTAAACACATTGGAATAAAAACATCTGCTAAAACCTTCGATCACTCGACTCCACTAGTGACCTCCACTATAAACGGATATTTGGTCTCTTTTGGAAGGAGCATACGCAATAATCTCCACTAAAGGGCATTTTGCTTGTAGTGATATTTATTTTTTGAAGCGGAGTCCACATATATTTGGTTTTATAACTTTATAATATTTATTTATTTTTTGGAGCCAACATATGCCACATCACCATTACAAACATGACATGTCTTACTCACTTGGGCTGTAGAAAGTGCCTCTTGGAACAATGAGACAAACAAAACAATGTATTACTCTTTAAAAATTATGTAGGTGTACTTTTCAAAAAGGGAATATATGGTAGTGAGGTATCATACCCTTGGCTCTTGTTGCACAATAATCGTCACATAATGTGCCAACTTCTCTAGGATAACAATTTTCACCAAGAATAATACCATAATTATGCCACAATTTAGGAACTATGGTATGCAACTTACTAGTTCCCTTTTTTTTTGGTAAGGCTGCAACAAATAATTATATTATAAGTACAAAAAATATTACATGAAAAATTGCTAGCCTTGGCAGTCTAGGTTGGTGGAACCAACAACCCAAATGCTCAAAATTGCTAGGCTGAGAAGTAGCATGAAGAAACAAGCTTGTCCTGGGAGGCTGGATTCCATATAAGATCTTACATTTCTTAACATAAACCATAACCAAGAAAAAACTAGACTGTATAACAAAAAAAAGGTGGAACCTTTGATGATGGTTGAGTGAGTTAAGGATGAGCATCAAAAGCAATAGTTTCTTCCTTTTGGGCATTGGGTTTGTCTTCGACAATGGGGCAGCTACTGAAGAAGTCATCGTCCCACCCCTGTGGAGGGAGCTTTGGCATCAATGGATCGATTTTGTGGCAGAGAGAAGCACCCCCTACAGAAGTTTGGACCCACTTGAAGTGCAGAAAATCGATGATGGTGGGCACAGGAAAGGTAGTGTGCAGAGGAGCCAAGTTGGAGGATACACCATAGGTGATAACCATTGAGGCCTTAGAGCTTCTGGAAGCCACTACCATCATTTCCCTCGAAATTTATAGAGCCATAGGAGCAAAAGAAGATCCTCCGCGGCAAGCAACTTCCAGGCCATCCAAATCATCCCGAGAGATTGTGGGCTCTACTGAAGTGGAGCCCCTTTGCACATTAGAGAATCGTTCCAAATATTACTTGCCACCAATAAGGCTGGCGTCGAGGCTTACCATTTTTTCATACAAGTGCACCAGAAGAGCCCTAATATCCATGATGGAGGTCGTGGCAGAGTCCCAAATGTCCAACACTTCTTCAACCAAATTTCCAAGTATGTTTTTAATAAACTAGTATTAATTGATTTGGTTATCGTGGTTACCTGTAGCGAGAATGTCCACCACCTGACCAGATTACCAGTCGTCAATGAGTGCATGAACCACGGTCGAGACATTGTTGTCATACCTATTGATGGTCTCCTTTCCTTTCCCTGGAGACACAAACTCCTTGTGATTTCCATGCCCATCTCTACGACGGGATGTACCTCTCGGATGGGTCATGGTGAAGAAAAGAAGCTCCCAAGCGTTAACAAAATGTGCATACTCGAACAAAACAGAGCAGTGCCACAAAGAGTACAACGAGGGGGAGAAAATGAAGGAGGAACTTAGATGGATCGACATTTCATGCACCGAGGGAGATGGATACACGTAAGCCACACGCGGGAGCTGCATCATATAGCTACCTGCGTTAATTCTAGGGGACGACCTCTGTCTCACCAAGCCTTGGCTCATTAACCTCGGGATGGACCGCATTAAAATGTTCAATTTCTTAATGATCACCATTAATAGGCATCATGTCTTCATGACTGGAGGGTGACAAGTGCTACGTACAGGTTCCAGATGGCTGGATCGAGTCTCCAGGTGGAGTGTGTTGGTGGAAATCACCCACATCCGGGGACTTAATAGTTTCCATTATCATACAATAACAATGCCTTTTATTTTTTTTGGTGGTTAAAGATTAAAAATTCATTAAAAATATTATCTAGATGAAAAGAATCCAAACATTTCAAAGCGATTACGTTTATGAACATCAATATCTGTGTGAAGGATTCAAAGTTCTAAGGTCACACATCCTATGCCTAGTTATAGTTGTCGAGAAGTAATTTAAGTTCTTGTGCAACTTGATAATAGAGAAAAATTCATTGGTGTCTGGTGCAGACCTCCCAAGCTATGGTTGAGAATGTGGGTGCCTAATAAGCGTAGAGTGACTACCAAGCCATGAACTTCACTTGCTCAAAATCAAATCTTTCTTTTTAATTACAACTCAAAAGAAACAACCTCACAAGGATACCAATTTATGTTTATTGATATTCTATAACAAGATTGTTTACTTCCAATTTCTTCCCTTTCTTGATTAGTCAACTCCTAAGGACATAGTAAACTATTAAGTAAATTGTTAAGCATGGCACCTTTATTCTCCATTTTCATTTGCAACTTCATAACCTCTTTATTTATTGATTTATTTGATTTATTTTTTTCTTGCAAAGCCCTTGAATCAAAGCATTTGGTCTACTTTGTGCAAATAACCATCCTTATAGAACCCTGTAATAAGTGCTCTGAAAATGTTTGCATCACGATGTATCCCATTCCTCACCATTTTCTTGTGCAATGCTTGTTTTGCAATTTTTTTTCTCACAATAGTTATGAATAAAGCTTCAAAAATATAAAATTTTACCTCAAAATTATTTGATGCCATTTCCTTCAAAATATTATTCACTTTCTTCATCCTACTCTCTTGGGAGAGCCCGGATTAGGGCATTGTAAGTGATTAAATTCAATTTATCACCTTTTTGTACCATTTCCTTGTAAATTGGGAAACCCATCTCACTATTGTTCTTATCACTGTAATCATTGATCAATATATTGTAGGTGACAATGTTTGAACTCAAGCCCATCATCTACATTTAATATAAAAACTTGTTTCAATCATGGGCTTTTCCCTCTTTGTATAACCCATGAATGAGTGCAATGTATGTAACAACAATAGACACCAAGCCCGTCCATGACATTTTTTAATGCAATTTCACCTTTAATTTATGAAATTGGAGCTTTCAAAATAAGCCCAAAGGACAAATCATTTGAACCTTGCTCCCATACCAATTTTTAATGTCGCTTATATACATATCATTTTTGTTAACACCAACCTTGTTCTCTCAACAAGGATTTCTTGTAGGTCATCATTACAAGACTAATAATGCACGCAATCCTTTCACTATAAAATTTGGTAATATTGCCAGTCCAAATATTTCTTGATTAATATGTGCCAGACTTAGAAGATAAGCATGATCTCTTTGCCTTTGTTGATATTTTAGTCTTTACAATTTTTTCAGCACGAAGCACCCATCTATGCTTCCTTTTATTTTTAGTTTAACAATATTTCTTTATCCATTTAGAGTTTGTCATATATGTCATTATCAGTTTTTGTAAAATGTATTGTGGTTGAAGGTCTAATCCCAACATATAAATGTCAAACATGCCTTCACAAAGTTGTTTTTGAATGTTAGTTAATGGTAACATTATCTTTCCCTATGTTTATTGTTTTGTGCATAGAACAAACTACAAAAAAAATTACATTCCTTTTTTCATTACCATATGCTTGTGTGTAATGCAAATATGTGTCTATTTGTTCCACCAAACTTAAGGTTATCTGCAATGCTCACACTAGAGAATGAGTCAGAAAGGGTGGAAACTCTAAATTGAATAATGTTTTTCCAACTCATACCTTGAATGTTTATGACATCATCTGGCCACATCAGCAAGTTGTCCTACCCAAATTTACAACATACAAATCCAAGACCATGAAGTTTCCCGAGATTATATCACAATTACACTAGAATGAAGGGTTAAGAACACAACACAAGCCCAACTATGTATTTATTCATGTGATTCAAGACCCTTTTAAATGTCAAGGGAGAAACAAAAGCACCCTTCTAAATGATAACTCAAAGATTGTTATTTTAACAATTTACAATAACAGGGTATGCCATTTAAACCTCAAGTGCTAGCTCAAGCGGTCATGTGCCAGATATGGCATCTCTTCCTCAGAAGTTGTGGAGGTCATGGGTTTGACTCTCTTTATCCCCTAGGGGTTAGACACTATAATCAGGGTCAACAGTTTACCAATTCCATGAATCGTAGGGAAGTTCTTCGAGGGTAGATTATTCCTTGGGAAAAAATTGTCTTGGTAGAGTTCTAAGAGGGACAAGAGACCTCTCGTGCTTAGAGATCTATTCTGAATATGGGATATATTAGGTGACAACTTTATTAAAATGCCACTATGGTAAGCATAAGTTTTGAAAGATTTTGCAAGTATTTTTTTTCAACTAGAAGGTGTAGAAGAGGTTTTTGATCCTGACTAGTGAAAGGATATTGATCCAATTTTGGACTTATGTTTAGTCTTTTTGATAAATATGTAATTTTCCACAATGGTCAGGTTGATAGGTAATTCATTGAACTGTGTGGTTAACACCTTTGGATTGGAGAGTTACTCTCTGTTTTTCTAAAATAGAAAGTATGTTTTTTTTTTTTGGGGGGGGGGATGGAGTATACCATTCCATAAATAAAATTCAGCATTGGAATTTTGATATCGGTGGCGAGGGGATGGCTTTTGTTTCTCCTGCAAACCCTTCTTAGGGTAGGAATTTTTCGTGGTTGTTGGAGACCTTTCACAAGACACAGATCACCATGGATTCCATTATCTTGATTTAGAGAACTTAGTACCAACCATGTCAAAAGAAAGAATTAGTTTTTAATTTCTATCTATGTTTTGTTTAGGGTTATTCTTCTCCTGTTAGGTTTGGTTTGTTTGTTTTCGGTCGTACTACTCCTCATTGTTGAACTTCCTTTATTTTGTTTTTCTTGTTCTTTCTTTTGACCCATGTTGTTGTTTTCTACCTTGACTTAATCTCTTTTTTGTGGTATTTTCCTTTTTCAGGATTTTGTCTTTGGGTTGGGTTCATTGCCTGGGAATGGTAGACAAACCTCAATAGGTGGGGGTAAACCTGGTATTCAACTTAACTCTGGTTCCTTTTATTCTCATGAGGTTGTGTCACCTCTGATGGATTCTCACTCAATACCTCATCTCAGTCCATTGGTGGATATTAGGGATACTAAGGGTTGTGATAATGACCTAGAATATAAGAAGTGTTTTAATGTGGTTTTGTTCCCCAAACAGTTTGTTTGATACTAGAGTAAGGGTTTATCGGGTTCTAAGCTAAAAACTGGCACTGACTCAAGGATTACAAGGCACTAGCATACAAAAACCAGTATGTGCTTGGTCGCGATGTGAATATGGACAGAGTGAAGTCTCTCTACCTTAGGGCCCTAATTGGACGATTTGAATATATCAAATTACGCAAGGATGAATTTTTGGATTGGGCTATGGAACATTTGAAGACCTTAATTAATTATACGCCCAATATTAGCATTATGTCTAATGGTTGGCACGTTTTCCTCTTTTTGGAAAATAAGGATGCACAAAAGATCCTGAAGAGGTTGTGGGTTATTGGTTATGGCTCTCTAATGTTAGATAGATGGCATTTAAGGTTTGACCCGTTGCACAAAAAAAAATCAAGAGAAACGTGTGGGTTCTCTTACCTTGATTTCCTTACCAACCATCGGTCAAGAATACTTTTGTTATCCTAGCCAATATTTTTGGGTAGATTTGTGTCCATAGATGATAATATGATACATGCCATCGACAAGCATATGGAAGCAATGTTGGTTGAGCTGGTGTTTCTCAGGGGATTTAACGCAATGGTTATGCAACCTGGAGGAATGAATGCAATGGTTATGCAGGTATCAACAAGGGATTAGATAGGTTTTTCTTTTATAATTACCTTGCAGATTCATTAGATCGTTGTCAATCTTGGGTCATTAATTCAACTATACCAGACAATAAGCCCATCTGTCTTCAAATGGAGGGATCATAGTCTATGCACAAATATCCCTTTAAGTTCAATCATTCATGGATGAAAGATGAGGATTTTTGTAATTTGTTGATATCTAACTGGCACATCCTTAGTGATCAGGATGAAACTGATGCTATGAAAAGGTTGGAGATAAGCTAAAAGACTTAAAGCATAAATTGGTAGTTTGGGAAAAAGGAAAAAGAAGAGGGTTGTAAGTTAGTCCAGATTAATACTCTTATCAATCAAGTTTTTGAGTTGAATATTTCAAGTATCCTATCCAGAGAGGAAAATATATGGCTTTGTGAGTTGGAAAATAGAAAATAAAATATGTTAAAATAAGAGGAAATGGCTCGAAGGTTTAAAAGCCGAGCCATTTGGATATCCCAAGGTTATATCAATACAAATTTATTCGCAATGATGCTAGCTATAGACAAAACTTTAATGCTATTTGGGATTTGCATGATGATGAAGGTAAATGGGTCAATACTCATCGATATTTGGAAAAAGGGGTTGTTGAGCATTTCTCAAAATTCTTTAAAGATCCTAGAGACTCTCCCATATCGAACCAACTTAATATCATCAGTAAGTTTCCTTCTTTATTTTCAGAGGCAAAGGGGATTCGAATTGGCAGTGTCGTCTCCCTATATGAAATTGAAAATGTTCTTAAGGAATTTTCCAAGGACAAAAGTCATGGGTTCAATGGATGGCCTATGGAATTCTTCACGGCCTTTTCTAAGCTAGTTCATAATGAGCTTCTTAAGGTAGTGGAACAATCTAGAAAAAAGCGATATGTTTCTCGGGCACTCAACGCCACTGTCATCACTCATATCCCTAAGTGTGTGAAAACAAAGGCTTTATTGGATTTTCGGCCTACATCCTAATCTTATTTATAAAATCATCACTAAAATCATATCCAACATAATTAATCCTAAATTGCTTGAGGTTATCTCGAACGAGTAATTTGGTTTTCTTGGCAATAGGTAGATATTAGAAGAAGTGGGGATCGCCTAGGAATATTTACATACTATTAAGGTCAATGATTTGGATGCTTTGATCCTGAAAATGGACCTCATCAAAGCCTATGATAGAGTGAACTGGGGTTTTTTAAGGATCTTTCTTCATCCAATTGGGATTCCTCTAGTAGCTACTAATTGGATTATGGTATGCATTACTTCAACTTGTTTTGTTGTTCTCATCAATGAGACTCCAACCAATTTATTTAATTGTTCCAGAGGCCTCTGATGGGGTTTTCCATTGTATCCCTACTCTTTTTGCTAGTCATTGAAGGACTTGATAGATTGATTAACTCATCTAAAGGGGGAGGTAGATTACATGGTATTAATTGTTTGCTACTATATTCATCACCCATCTTCTTTTTGTGGATGGCATTATCCTATTTGGCACCGATTTAGTGGAAGAACGGATAACCTTTGCTAGTATTATTAATCTTTTCTCTGTAGCTACATGCATGATGGTGAATGCTACTAAATCTACCTTTCTCAAGAATGGAATCGGCAGTCATGTGGTGGATTGGATCTACTTTTATTTCCCAGAGTATTGATAAAGGTTTTAAATATTTTAGATATTAGATGAAACCTTAATGATGATAGGGTCAATGACTAGAACTAGCTTATCAAGAAATTTGAGAAAGGGATTGGTCACCGGTATTTTCATTTGATTTTCATGGGAGGGAGATTAACACAAATCAAATATGTGCTAGTTGGTATTTCATTTATCGGTTTTCTTTTTCAAAAATTCCAGTGTCCATTATGCATGTGATTAGGAAAAAAAATCCATCTTATTAACTAGGAAGGTCTTTCCAAACCCAAGTTATTGGGTGGATGGGATATCAAAAGCATTTATTGGTTCAACACTACTCTCAGCATGAAAAGTATGTGGGTTGCGGTTTTTAGGATTGGTTTATGGAAGAATGTTTAATACATGCAAAATATTTGCACATCATTGCTCTTTCTAATTGGCTCAGGTCAAATGTTAAATCTATTCGGGGTGTCTCTTAAATCTGGAATGGATTTTTAAGATCTTTCACCTAGATCAATAATGCTTTAAGCTAGAAGGTTGGTAATGGTGAGAACGTATGTGTTGGTATTGATACTTTTGTTCATGGCGAAGGTTTTTACTCCTTATCACCTTTCATCACTGACTATTTAGTTGAGATGGGGTTTTCCACTTTAAACTACATAAGAAGGTCCAGTTGGATGCAGACTTCCAACTCGTATTGGCTAATTATTGATTATTTGGGTCTCGACATTCACTAGGTTGTGGAATGGATGAAGTACATAGACACACTAAATAGAGATGGTATTCATCTTAAGGAGGAAGAAGACTCTGTAGTTTGGGATTTTAACAAATGTAGCAGTCAAGTTACTTCTAAGGAGGCATATTGCTTTATAGCACAATCTCTCTCTGCACCAAGGTTTAAATGGTTGTACAAGAAAAATTGGCAATGGAAGATTCCAATAAAACTTAAGCATTTTATGTAGTTGTGTTGCGAGAACAATATCTTAACTTGGGGCAATTTATCAAAAAGAGGATGGTCAAGACCAAATATTTGTCACTTGTGCAGATTGGATGTTGAATTGATTAATCATATATTTATTGTTTTCCCTCTTAGTAGCTTGGTGTGGAAGTCTATGTTGAATATTCTTCATACTTCTATGGATTAGGGATCTTCTTCTTTGGCTAACAATTTGGAAAATTGGACTCATAGTGAATTTTCACAATGACTGCTCCTAATTTTCATGTGTTGGGAAATCTAGAAATCTAGGTATAAGACTTAAGCCTATTTTTTAATATCAACCCCCCAATGTTATGCTCAACAACATCCAAGTTTTGGGTATGTATAAGAATTATTCTTCTGTGGAGATCTCTAAAGGGCCTAGGAATATTTGGTCACCCCTTTTCACTTCCTTTATCGCATGGTACTTCGATGGTGTTGCTCCAAATAATGAATGTGGTGTTGGTATGTATATGGTTATTAATTAGATGCACAATTTTATCGTATGCTTAGTTGTGGCAATGGAACTAATAATGAAGCTGAGATATTATCACTTTGGGGTTTGGTTTTCTTTGATTTTAGTATTGGCATTCCCTCCTTATATATTCATGGTGACTCGAAGGTCATAGTTAATTGGTATAACAATAAAGAAAGTCTTCAGATTCTTTCCCTCGACCAATGTTGTGACATAAATCTATCTCTATTGAATTATTTTCACATGATCAACATCAGTCATGTATTTAGATAACATAATGTTACTGTTGATGGTCTCTTTAAGAAGGCAATAGGATGCCCTGAAGGCCTTTTTCATTTTGAAGAATTCATATAGAATGTGATGGTTAATGCAGGCTTGGTGCATATTTTCTCGCTTTAACTAGCTGGTTGAAGCCTCCTCTGTTTTTTATAGGAACGTTTTGGATGTTTTCCTTTGATCATGTATCACCTTTGTATGGTTTTATTTGATCCTCTTTGGAGCTTGAGCTCTGATTGCCTGATTCCTCGAGCTTAGGTTGTTTGTTGGTTTTGATGTAGTGTTGGAATTACCTCATACACCGAACTCTGTACTGAACTATGTTCTATTTGATTCTATTGAATAATGAGGAACTATTTTTTTTGCTTGAAAAACATTCAGCTTTATGGATGAATAGTTCTTAGACCTTACAATGAGGACATCACAAAAAATGACTTTTAAGATGAATGTAATATATGATTAAAGGATTAAAATATGCATATTTAAGGAATATTTATGTAACAATATACTATTTTAGATAATTTGTAACCGACATAAACATTTCCTGTCTTTTGTCAAGAAGCAACATGAGGACAAATATATCATATGCATTTCTCAAAAAATCTTGCATATGAAATGGATTTCAAGTATTCCATTTGCCCAAAATGTCTTGGATAACCAAGCATATGAATGAAAACGATCTTGGCTAGATTGGAATTCCTATGATCATTATCATTTTAATTGATTCCAATAAGTATAAGTGCACACTCCTTTCTAACAATAACACAATCCCTAGTGATAGTTTTAATTGTACGAATTGTATGAATCATATCAATATAAAATTTCATGTGATTCAAGGTCATGCAGTGAAGATGAGGAGGTTTCACTACTATATTTTTCATCCACATTTCATTATAAAAGCTTCTATAGTCTCATATGAAAAAAAAATCTCACAATAGTACCTTGGAATACTAAGATATTTTAGCTTTGGAAAAGAAGACAACGTGTGAAGAAAAATGTGAGATAGAAAGTCACTTTTGAGAGAAAGGTGATACAATTTCTTTAAGAAAGTAGAGCGTAGGCAGGAGATATTGCAATTGTGAGTGTTTTATGTGTCTAATATTTCCAAGCGTTCAAGTTATTGAATAGAAGCTAGTGAAAATTGTGGATCTGAAGCACTCCCTCCAACATTAATGAATCTTGAACACAACACAAAGAGATTAGTTACATGATGCTTCAACCTTAACTATTCCCAAATTACCTACCAAAATAATATCTTTGATATTTGTGTGGCTTGGGATCATGTTACACAATGCAAGAATGAGATCCAAATTTGCAAGGGTGTCATCATCCACCATGGTGTGAGATAATAAAATAAATTCAAATTTGGAAACATTTCCAATTATAGTAGCTAAAGCATGAGAAGTGACTCTGGTAGTACTTAGGTTAAGATGTTCAAAATTTGCTCCAATGTCAACCACTGAGTACATAAATGATTATGACGCTCCATTGTAGTTGATATCTAGACACTCAACCCTATTCATACCAGTAAGGATAGATGCATTATTTATAGATGATCTAAATAGATCCAACAAAGTCAAATTTTTAGCATGAAGGAAAGAAAGAACATGGCATACATTTATGAAACCCACCTCAAAGAAATGTAGCATTAGTAATGATGTTTCATGTTCTTCCTATCCATCAAGAACATATTCAATGGTACACTTGTTCATTTTAAATATGTAAGAGAAACCAATGCTGAAAATTGAGTGACATTTGTCCATGCCAAATTTAAGTAATGGTTGTTAATCCTATAACAATGGAATTCAATAGGAATACCATTTTTAACACCATAAATTTGTTCATCTAGCTCACTACCTTGGTCATCATACCTTCACACTTATTTTCCTAAGTTTTGGCCTCCACCAACCCAAAAAAGCTTATATTTTTCACCACATTTGGATAAAAATACTTATTTTCCCATATATAAAAAGGAAAATACTGCTCAAAATACAAAAAAAATAAAAGAAAAAAGGGGAAAAACATTCAAAAATAAAAAAGAAGGGGAAAATACCAATACCATAGAAAAATACCATGGGTCACCTAAAACCAAGGGTAAAGTTACCAATCTTAATACCATGGAACAATACTTGGGGTCATCCAAAACCATGGACACACATACATTAGCCAAAATTTCTATAAATACAAGGGTGGAGGGCCTCATTCCATACTCTCCAGCATTGCACTGTTAATTTGTTGAAATATCCCCTTAAGCTTGTAACCCTTTGTTACTACTCATTCTTTCAACCCGATTGAGATTTGTCACCTTTGTGACCTTGTGTGAGAGACACGGGACTGTTCATACATTGGGGAACAATACTCACCATTAATTGCAACTGCATGTCTACTTGAGGTATTCTCCACCAATGTAATGTATGCAGTTGATCAATAAAAAATATATGTATTTCATGCATTTCCGCTCTTGTGTGTAAAAAAGAAAAGAAAAGAAATTATGTTATTATTTGTTGTTACTGACATTTACTTTCATCAACATTTACAGCATGCATGCAACAATATTTAGGAACATCTTCCTATTTTATCTTTTCATAGCTCGATTTTTACTTGTTTTTACCCGTTTTCACCAAGTTCTCTCACACACCTGAGCCACGAGAACTAGTTTCTCATGTGCTTGCTATGTCAGCTTCTCCAAGCCAAAAGAACACCCATTTTCACTTGTGTGAGTGTGAAAATACTCACAATACCATTTACAATTTAAATATGAAACCATGTAATGTTCAGTAAAGGAAAAAATACCTTATGGAATTTTGAAAGTGGATAAGCAATGGCTTTCAATCAAATAAGAAAATAGTTGAACTTTCCTACAAACATCAATACATGATATTATTTCTTTCCTTTCCTCTCTGGTCCATTAACCCATCTCTAGAATCGAATTCAAATAGCTCCCACCACCAAAAGATAAGCATTCACAGATGGCAGGGAACAATACAATGTGAAGGGAATGGCGTTTTACTTAACTATTTGGTAATTGAAAGAAACAATTGTATATATTCCTTTAATTTGCAAGACTAGATATTAGAAATGAATTTAGCATCAGACAAAATATATAATTGATGTTATGTCTAAATACATTTTGTTGTAAAATCCATAAGTATAACTCTATACTCTATTTCTCAATGCTAACAAAATATTAGCATACATTCAATCCATAAGCCACAAAGAATTTTACTCATCATATAACTAGAAATTTCAAAGAAACGAAGAGATATTTATCTTTTCCCATTATTGAATGCCAAGTTACTAAGTGACTAATTGATATGGAGCAAAAATTTCCACCCAACCATAGGTAATTTGTTGTAGATGCCACCCCCTAGCTAGGTTATGATACCACGAGGGAAAAGAAGAAGATATGTAGAGTTCTTAGGATAACTTCTCCAATTTCAAAATAAGGAGAAAATTCACCAAGTATGTACTGCTAAGATTTTAAGTTGGGCCAACTATTTAACACCCACAATGCCTACCCACACAACACAAGGAGAAACTCTTCCTTCTTTGATCAATAGTCCCTTAGGGTTCTCTCCCTTTAGTGCTCTTCGGTGTTTCATATAATGGTTCATACTATTTCCCGTTAGCTAACAACATAGTTTTTCTTGGATCTTGTCTCCTTCCAAGTTTCTAATGGTTTCATTTCATGGTTATTATGTTCCTTGGTATGGAAGCCTATTCTTCCAAGGTTATTTTTTTTACTCTCTTCTCACCCTCTCCAAAGCATAGCTCCCCCCTCAAATTTAGACTTCCACTTCTTTTAATCCATGAAGGATGGCAAGGAGGGTCCTAATCCAACTCTTCTTGGTTCTAGTAATATAGAGAATACAAATTTCCTAGTATTTGGGAGGTGGTTTCCTAGATTTGGTTAAGTCCACTTTCTTTACTTCAATTTAAACTATAGGATAGGCTCAACATCATAAAAGAGTGAATTTTTTAGTAATGAAAAGGTGGATAAGGCATAGTAGCATTCACTTAGACCCCCTTACCTTCCCCTTCTTGTGGTACCATAATCCCTTTACTTTCTCTTGCTCAGTTAGTCTTGTCTCTTTTACTATTGCAAAATAAATATCTTTATGGGTATTGTAATCATCATCGCATATATACCTCATGGTGTTTAAGTAAAGTACAGTAAATAAACAAACCTTTTCACATCAATGCATAATTCAAATATAAAATAAAAAGGTCTATAACTAAGCTAATACATACCCCCCCCCCCTTTGGAATAACACCATCCTCGATTTTCTTTTAATGTAACAATATCCCATGATTTTTTTTAACTACATCTATAACACTTGTGATTTCATTCACAAAATTTTCAATTTAAAAGTGAAGCTTATAAATTAATAACTTGAGATTAAATTTTGATGTATATGTAACTTCGGAATGTATTCTTCTATGTATCTTATGTATTGTAACCTGATGTTTATTCCGGGATGTTTCTATTATGTATTTGAGTCATGTGATCATGCCCCGATGTTCCGATCGGGAAGATTAATAATGTAAACAATTCATATCAAGTCATTAGGTAAGTCCCCACAGTTTCGGGGCACTTGAGTTATTATACACTAATTAAGGTGTAGGCTCGAGTAGTAATTGTTAGGTTGATCCTATGTGTGAAAATGCAATTCAATCGAACGGATGAATATAAATAGAGAGTGAGAGTCTCTCTATTTATCACTTGTGAAATACATCACTTGCTCTCTCAAGTGTGGCACACTAGTGGAGAAGGAAATATACTGGGACAAGAAGACTAGTGCTGTTGGAGTGCATCTTTCTATTTTGGGGTTTTACATCTTGTGGTGATACTATCTTAGAGGAAGTTGCAGGGTTTTCTCCATTTATGGTTTCTCCGATCAAAACTCTTTGTGTCTCTTGTCTCTTGTGATGTGCTTATGTTATTGATGTGCTTGTTATTCTCTCAGTGAAAAGATCCTAACATAATGCTAGCTTAAATGTTGAAAAACTAACATGGTATCAGAGCTAACCTGAGAAGAAGACATTGTACAGCTACAGGAACTAGGGCTTCCTATTTTGTGGATCTTCCTCTACAGATTTTCAGCAAAAGTATGCTAGGATGAATCTCCATTGAAGGGTGCATCTTTCTGTCGATGCGGAATTCAATTTCAAGCATTTTCAGTTTCGATGTGGAAATTAGGGCTTTCTACAGAAGAGGAATTTTTGAGTGAGACCAGCATAGGATTGTTCTCCTAATCAAAACCAAATTTTAGAGATCTGGATCAAGAAATTTGGTTGGGTGAAACTCCGGGAAAGTCAAACCCTAGTTTGACCCTGAGCTAGGAGAAACCCTAAATACTAAAACTGCTAAGTTTTGGTACAGTCGCTATATTACAATATTGGAGAAGTCTCAGAAGCTGAAAATTGTAGGGGACGAATATAAAATCCTGATGACCACTGTCTCCAAAACTCAGCCTCAGATTCGCTATATTCTGGGAGATAAGATCTCTCAAAGTTAGGGTTCCAGCCTCTTCCAGAAATCATCCATAAACAGGAAACCTGGGGAGAATTGCAATATATTGGGCTACAAAGGTCCAAATGGAATTTATGAAGATGTTAAACAAAGGGTACGGACTGTAATTTCAGGGGTCCAAAGATCAGACTCAGAAGATGAACCAGTGACACGTGGCATGCCGTACAACTTTTCTGTTCTGAACAGTTCTGTAACAGGTCACCTTGGGAAAAGGATAATAAATCCAAAATGGTGAAACCAATTCTGATGAAACCTACGGTGTTGGATCAGGGACATGCTAGGTTACCTCAGTATGAAATTGCAGACACAAAGGATCAGTAAGTTCAGAGATATCACAGAAACAATAACAGGAATTTCTGCAGAAGAAATTGGAAATCTAGGGCTTCCTGTTCCGGGAGCTTCCCTCCACTATTTTTAGAAAAGGAGTACATTGGACAGATCCATTTGAAGAGATATATCTGTATATCCAATTAGTTTTGAAATATTCCAATTTTTGAAAATTAGGGTTTCTGTGACAAACCCTAGATCAGCAAACTCCGGGACAAGGACGGACACCTCAAATCGGTAAGATCTAATCCTTTGCTATTTCCATTTGAGGTTCTCATTTCAATATGATATATCACATCAGCTTGGTGACAAGCTTGGGGAAGTTGACAAATTCCAAGCCTGGAAGTATTTGATCTCTCTGAAGAAAATGGATTGGACACCTACATGAGTATAGAGGTTCCAGTTTCAGAGGGAGACGAGGTTAGAAGCCTTTCACAAGAAGAACTTGATCAAGGCCAAAGAAGACATCATGCTCATGCTGCAGAGGATGATGAACCATCCAGAAAGAGATCCAGATATGAAAGTGAATATTCTTCAAGCGAGGATGAATATGTTCTGATATCAGCTCTCACGGGTAACATTACTCATGGAAGTGATGATTGACTCATAGACAGTGGGGCTTCCAAACATATGACGGGACTCAAGGAAAGACTATCGATGATGTGGTAGTGATTGGAGAACAAGAAGGAGGCTTGTACAAATTGAAGGGCCATCCAGAACAAGCCTTGATCCATGACACAGTAAAGCCAAATGAGCCTTGGCATAGAAGGCTTGCACATGTGCATTACAGAGCACTACCTATGGCAAGCAAAGTTGTTCCAGAATTTCAAGCTACTTGAAGGGAAGAACAAAAATCAGAATATGACCTAAAGAAACCAGTTGAAGGATGTGAAGATCCAGAATTAAGAGACCATGCAGTCATAAGAGTCTCTCAAATCAAAGAACAACTTGAAGTGGTAAAAGAAGAAGTGAAGAATGCAGAAGTGGTGATGGCCATTTTGAATGGCCTCCCAGGATCGTAGGATTCATTCATTCGAGGAATGTGTGCCAGAAGGAAGTGATTACTTTCAATAGACTCTAGAAAGAGAACTCACAAGAAGAAGAAGCTCGAGAAGAGAAGGTGGGAGAAACTGAAGATCGAGCTCTTACCATCCAAAGAAGATCCCTCAAGCGATGAGGAATATGAAGATCTAGACTCTTGAAGAATATCTTATCCACCTTAGCATTTGGATAAGAAACGATGCTATCATGAATGAAGAAGACGATGAAGCTGAAGGCTCAAGAAGGAGTCTACCCACGAAACAAATAAAGATAAGTTTTCAATTGTCATGATATTGTTTTTTTATGCATTTGTTTATATTCAGTTATTGTATTATGCATGATAGGATGTTTGCATTAATGACAGTATACTACTAATATGCATGTGATGGGTAAGTAGCCCATGGTGCTATACAAATTCTCCATTGCTACTTATATAGAATGAAACCTCTTTGCTGACATATTGGATTAGTGCACAATCTCAATGTTGTCCTGGTAGAGATGGAAGGCATCTAGAAAGTTTCAGTGAGATATGGATGAATGTTGTATTGGCTAAAGTAGTTGCATAATCATATATTTATGCACAAGTATTTGCCAGTATGAATATTCCTTATGAAATGTTCTAACCATACAAATGCATTTGACTTGTAGGAAAGACCGCATACATAATCGCCTAAAAGCAAAGAAGAATGAAGACTTGTTCCGAAGAACAAGTGACGACAGTTCAAAGACAAAGAATAATATGACGAGTGCAGTGACATCATTGATGCAGAACCTTCCAGCCACCAAGAAGAAAGGGAAGACCAGTTCAAGAAGAATGATGTCAGGGTGCAGCATCGAGAACTGAAGAGAAGTTCATAGTTCCATCATGCAGTAGATGGAAACATCGTGGGATACAAAGCAAGATTCGTAGCATGAGACTTCTCACGAAAAGAAGGCCTAGACTACAAAGAGACATTTGCAGCCAATAAGAGTTTAAACACATACATGATGAGCCTGATGAAGATCTTAACCTTTGCTACAAGGTTGAAGATGTAAGTCTATACACTAGATGGTCACATAGAATATTAGTAGCATAGGAAGCTACTTGTCACTCTAGTACATAATGTTTTTCAGTGCATAGAGCACAGAAGACAGAGGGAGTATGATGCTCCGCTTCAGAGGGAGTGACTACAGAATATATTGAGGTTCGACATGGTACGACAGGATGGGAAGATTACTGATGACTCTAGGCTTTACTAAGAGTAAAGAGGATTCCAACCTTTGCTTCAAGGTTTAAGACTGAAGACCAGTGATACTCCTGTTATGTGTCGATGCACTATTGTTCTAGGTATGGAGGTGTGGCAGAGTGCAGATGGAATATTCCTTGGAAGTATGCAGTAGAGATCCTAAAGAGGTTCAGGATGATGAACTGCATGACCACACCTATGGCATCAAACATGAAGCTATTAAGTGATGCTTCATCAGAGACAGTTGATGCTACGATGTATCGTCAGAGACGGTTGATGCTACGATGTATCGTGAACACATTGAGACATGTTCACCTGATGGTTGAAAAGCATGCAGGGGTACAATTGATTATGGACTCAAGTACAAAGTGAATCAAAAGATTAACCTGGAGGGTTACGTTGATTCATATTGGGCAGGCAGTGCCATCGACAAGAAGAGTACTTCATGATGTTGCTTCAGTATGGGATCAGGTGTGATATCTTGGTTTAGCAGGAAGCAATCCTGTGTGGCACTGAGTACAGCTGAAGCAGAGTATGTCGTAGCTTGTTCAGCTAGTTGTGAGGGAGTATGGCTACGGAAGCTACTGTCTGATATATTTGATCTCCAGTTGGATGCTACTTGTATACATTGTGACAACCAGAGTTGCGTGAAGTTGTCAGAGAATCTAGTGTTCCATGACAAGTTGAAGCATATCGAGATCAAGTATCAGTATATCAGGGATATGGTGCAGATAGGAGCAGTGAAGCTCCAGTATATTGCGACGGAGGAACAGATAGCTGATGTATTGATGAAGCCATTGGCTAGGCTGAAGTTCGAGTACTTCAGAGAGAGACTTGGTGTTCTCCAGATCGAGGTTCCTTCCAAGAGAAAGTGATGAGACCCATAGCCATTCTGACATGGTGAGAGGATTGGTTCCTTCCATGGTCAGATGTAAGGGCTGAGCCATTCTGTCATGGTGAGAGGATTTGGTTCCTTCCATGTCAGATATGAGTGCTGACTGCCATTCTGGGAATGGAGGCACCTGGTCAGTTACCAGGAACACTCAGTCAAGGACTGAGAGAGCCATTCTGACGAGCAGGTCAGATGTAAGGGCTGAGCCATTCTATTCATGGCTAAAGGATGAAGTTCCTTCCATGGCAGATGTGAGTGCTAGCCATTCTGACGAGCAGGTTAGATGTAAGGGCTGAGCCATTCTGTTCATGGCTAAAGGATTTAGTTCCTTCCATGTTAGATGTGAGTGCTGGCCATTCTGTCGAGTAGGACAGATGTAAGGGCTACTGCCACTCTCCGGGGGAGTGGAGACGCCTGGTCCGTTACCAGGTAGCTCAGTCAAGGACTGGGAGCCATTCTGATGAGGGTGTAGGATTCAATTCCTACCAGGTCAGATGTGAGTGCACAAATCTCTCATCATTGTGGTAGGAGGGGCTCCGGCCTGGGTGAGAGTCGTTCATCATTGTGGTAGGAGGGGCTCCGGCCTGGGTGAGAGTCGTTCATCATTGTGGTAGGATGTGTTCCGACCTGGGTGAATGTGTAAAATCTTTCATCATTGTGGTAGGAGGGGCTCTGGCCTGGATGAAATTCATTCATCATTGTGGTAGGATGTGTTCCGGCCTGGGTGAATGTGCCATTTTGACGAGTAGGTCAGATATAAGTGCAGAGCCATTTCACAGATGTTAGTGATGTGATGTCCTATCATGCTGGTGAATGTGAGTGCTGGGCCTTTCTGATGTGATTGTAGTTTACTACATGATCAGATGTAAGTGCTGGGTGCGCCTTTATGACGAGCAGGTCAAATGTAAGTGCTGGGCGAAGACCTACCTGGTGGCTAGGCCTACAACCAGCATGAAAAAGGGTTGGCTCTATAGAACTTCCTATGAAGAGATAGTACACACATGATGATGACCAGAGGAGATCCAGATCCAGTTATGATGACTCTTGATGATCCAGATCGAGTGATGATCCAGATCCAGATCGAGTGATGATCTAGATCCTATGGTGATGTTCCATGATGATCCAGATCGAGTGATGATGTGCTATGATGATCCAGATCGAGTGATGATCCAGATCCAGTTCTATGACGATCCAGATCGAGAGATGATCCAGATCCAAATGACTTGAAGATGAAGATGACTTGAAGACGAAGATGACTTGAAGACGAATATGTTCCAGTTGATACAGAGAAGAAGACCAGTGCTGAAAATCGTGTCGAAAGAATACCTTCCTAGTTAAGAGGGAGTGTTGATGTATATGTAACTTCGGAATGTATTCTTCTATGTATCTTATGTATTGTAACCCAATGTTTATTCCAAGATGTTTCTATTATGTATTTGAGTCATGTGATCATGCCCCAATGTTCCGATAGGGAAGATTAATAATGTAAACAAGTCATATCAAGTCATTAGGTAAGTCCCCATAGTTTCGGGGCACTTGAGTTATTATACACTAATTAAGGTGTAGGCTCGAGTAGTAATTGTTAGGTTGAGCGTACGTGTGAAAATGCAATTCAAGTGAACGGATGAATATAAATAGAGAGTGAGAGTCTCTCTATTTATCACTTGTGAAATACATCACTTGCTCTCTCAAGTGTGGCACACTAGTGGAGAAGGAAATATACTGGGACAAGAAGACTAGTGCTGTTGGAGTGCATCTTTCTGTTTTGGGGTTTTACATCTTGTGGTGATACTATCTTAGAGTAAGTTGCGGGGTTTTCTCCATTTATGGTTTCTCCGATCAAAACTCTTTGTGTCTCTTGTCTCCTGTGATGTGCTTATGTTATTGTTGTGCTTGTTATTCTCTCGGTGAAAAGATCCTAACATAATGCTAGCTTAAATGTTGAAAAACTAACATAAATATACATAACAACTTAATACTTAGCTATATGAATATGTATCTTTGCTCAATAGGATTTCCACAATTCAGATTTAACTCATTGTTTTATCTAACACACCCAATATGAACTATTGATACCATCTAACATATAACATGAATATCTCACAATATGTTCATTTAATTCACCTCTTCCTTGTAGTCACTCACCCTTCAGGATTAGACATCCCCTTCTTTGTTAAATAGTTCCTTAGGCGATCCATCATTTGTCTAGGCTCTCTTGCACAAGAAGAGCAAAAAGTTATATATTCTTACTTATATGGCATCCCACTAGCTTTCTCTAATAATCATAGCTTAAGGATATCAAGGCATTCAATAGGGTTTTGGTGTCATCATGGTATCATTCTATTTGTGTTTTTTTGGCTTACATTAGTCATCATTTGTCCTTACTAGACATATATATAATTTCAATCTATCATGTATATATAACTACCATGAAATATTGTTATCAATATTTCAATCAAAAATTTAAATATGCATCTTACATAAATCACACTCCAAAACTATGATATTCTTTTCATAATGTTTAACCCTTATAGTAGTATTCACTCGTCGTTATTATGGGCTCACATTGTCTACCTATACAAACCATTTCTACTTGTAATATATCCTCCTTGATAGAGCTTTCATTTAGCTAAAGGCACTATGAGTACTCATGAATATAATCACGATAGTGTATGACATGAATTTTGAATTATGTCAAGACAGTAATTAAATCACCTTTAATTGTCAACATATTAAATGCATTTAAACAATTACTAGAATTCATGTTCTATACTAGTGATCAATTTTGTATTATATAAGACCTTAATGATTTCATTGCTTCCACTGCCCTAATCATCCAAAACAACAATCTCCCCAAATCCTTCTCACAAATAAACAAAATGTTTAAAACCGCCAAGTATGGTTCACTGGGATGGTTGAGTTGCCTATGGAAATCAAAACATCCATAGTTATAAGAACACACAAAAAAATACAAATAGAGATTGTAGAGAATACACTTCCAGTAATATTTTACAGATCCATGAATTTATTAATCTTTGCATTTGTTACCAAAGAGCGGAGACATTTAGAGTATTGCTTGTCGAACATGTATGCACAAATGAAAATTATTATGGAAATAATCAATAGATGTTGATATGAACACCAACTCACACATAAAGAAATGGAAAATATGTTGCATTCCAACTAGATTATGGTGTCTAATACCCTAATTTGTTTCATTGCACAATATTTTCCACATTAGTTGATATTTCATAGAATATATAGTCATCAAGGCTCAAGTCTTCTTGTTATAGCAAACCCAACATACAAATATTTTTTTTAATTATTCTTCTTCATCGGCATTCCTCTATCATAATTAAATGCATAATAGTATTTATAGGCCCCCGTTCTCAAGTTTCTTTATACTACAAGTGGTTGGTTACCAACTATCCAATAAATATAAGCATCATATTGTCACCAAATATTGTAGAACTTGAGATCCACCAGTTTGTGTCTCACTACCTCACAATAACCTCATGCTTTCCAGCAAATTTATGATCCAGTCTGCTAACATTTCTTTCCAACATGGGGTCAATAATGATTATATTGGTTGTCATCATACATCAAACCAAAGTTGTTGTTGCTAAGGAACTTACAAATGCTACTAGAGGAACCCATCAAGAAATTAACTCAAATAAAGGACAAGAATAAAAAGAAAAGATAGAGAGAGAGAGAGAGTAAGGAATACTTGTTTTCCTAGGAATTGAAATCAACATAAATAACTAGTCACATGGCTAAAATGTATTGGTTAAAACATAGAAGTATTCCCAAAGAAGGAGATAGTGAAGTAGACATACACACAATTTGAGTGAATTAAAGCCTTCATATACGTCATTCAACAACATAAGCATATTGAATATCCTTACAACATTGTCAAATATATTTTCTTTATCATAGCATTGTATAAGGCAAGTTCAAACCATCACATTAGGCCTAATTCTAGCTTCCATCCTCTCGTTAAATATCCTATTAGCTTCTTCTATTTGACTAAGACTTGTATGAATATTTATCATGGATATATAGCTCCATATTTTAGGCTTGCAAATTTTTGACATACTCATCTCTTCAAAGAGCATGCTATACTTCTCAATGTAACCTATGTCAATACACATGCTCAATAAAGTATTTGTACATCAGACAAATAGAACAATGTATTGCTCTTTCAAAATTAGGCAAACATACTCTTCCAAAAAGGAATATATGATAGGGAAGTATCACACCCTTGGCTATTATTGCACAATAACTATCACATAATGTGTCAGTCTCTTTAGGATGACCATTTTCACCAAGAATAATGTCATAATTATCCCATAATTTAGGTACTAGGGAATGTAACTTACTAGTTTCCATTATCGTACATTATTTTGATTGGGGGTTAATGGTTAAACATCCAATAAGGATTTGAGTTGGATGAAAATAATCCATATGTTTCAAAGACAATCCATTTATCAACGTCAATATATGCATGAAGGATTCCAAAGTCTAAGGTCATACATCCCATGTCCAGTTATAGTTATTGGGAAGTAATTTAAGCTCCTTTTCAACTTGCTAGACTATAAATTCTAAAATAGAAAAAATCATATGGTAAAATGGTTCCAACTATGGTGGGATTGTCAAACCAATTTTACTTCATTTTTCTATTTTTTATTTGACTTGGTTTAATCCTTTAAGGTTATTTCATAAGAAATTTTGCACCAAGACAAAAGATCCCCATGCAAACATCCTTTGTACATAACCTACAAGTCAACTTTAGAGTCAACTCGTGATAAAAAAATTCATGTTTTTGGTGTAGACCTCCCAAGCCATGGTTGAGAGTGTGACTTCCTAATAAGCACAAGATTAATATCAGGCCATGAACTTCAAAAGCTCAAATTCAAATAATTTTTTTTCTTTTAAAGAAACAACCTCATATGGAAATCAACTCTTTCACTGAAATTATTCCCTTTCTTGATTAGTCGAATCCTGAGAACATTGTAAATTAGTAAGTAAATTGTAAGCATGGCACCTTTAATCTCCATTTTCATGTGCAACTTCATAACCTCTTTATTTATTTATTTATTTTACTTTTTCTTGAAAAACCCTTGAATAAGAGCATTTGGACTACTTCCTGCAAATCACCATCCTTACAGAACTCTGAAATGACTGCTCTGAAAATGTCTACATTAGGATGTAACCTATTCCTCACCACTTTCATGTACAATCGGAATACTTGTTCTGTATTTTTTTCTCCTACAATAACCATCAATAAACATGTAAAAGTAGAAGAATTTGCCTCAAAAATGTTCATTTACTTTTCATTCAAGAGATTATTCACCTTCCTCGTCCTACTCTCTTTGTGTAATCCTCAAATGAGAGGTAAATATCATAACTGACTAAATTCATCTAAACACTATTTTGTACCATTTCCCCGTCAAGCAGGAAACCCATATCACTATTGCGCTTATCTTTGTTAGCATTGATCAATATATTGCATGTGACAATATTTGGACTCAGGTCCATTCTTTGCATCTCATAGAAAATCTTGTTTGCATCATGCATGTTTCCCTTTTTGCATAACCCATGAATGAGTGCATTGTATCTAACAACATCAAACACCAAGCCCGTCAATGAGATTTCTTGATAAAACATGACCTTTAATTTATGAAATTGAACCATTCAAGATAAGCCCAAAATCCCAATCATTTGAACGTCACTCTAATCCCAAATTATAATGACCCTTATATAAATATCATTTTTATTTACAAGTTTAAGACAAACTTTGTTCTCTCAACAAAGATTTATTGCAGTCCATCATTACAAGAGTAATTATGCATGAAGTTTGAAATAGATAGGATTATCAGTCCAAATATTTCTTGAGTACTATGTCCCAGACATGGAATATAAACATAATCCCTTTGCCTTTGTTGATATTTTATTGTGTACAACTTTTGCAGAATTAAACACCCCTTTATGCTTCCTTCGATTTTTCGTTTGATGATATTTCTTTATCCATTTAGATATTAACATATTTGTGATTGTTAGTTTTTGTAAAATCTACTTTAGTTGTCTTGGGATATTATTAAACCCACTCATAACTTAGGATAAAATATTTAATCATTATTTGATTAAATTCCTACCCACTAGATAAATAGTTGGCATCCACTTGCACCTTAAAGTCAACACATGCCATCTATACCCCAAGAATTCTTTATTTCTGGTTCTGGGTTGATATTGACCACTTTATTGACTCCCAAAATTATTAACTGCGCTTTCCTGTAGATTATGCGCTATTATACTTTTATCCAGCTTTTCTGTGGATAAGGTAAAGCTAGTTAACTAGGAAACCGGTATCTTTTGCTGCCAACCCATCCTCCATGAATTTCTCCATATTCTAGGATTAGCATGTTTTTCCATCACTCTTGACAACTCACTCATGCTTTTGCTAATTCGTGAGGTCCTTGACTGATTTGGGAAGTATTTTAGCCACCTATGGGGGTTTATCATATTTGGTAAGTCTGATTTAGGAGATAGCAATGAGTTGTCTTCCATCAAATCAAATCTCCTTTATAAGGATGTATTACCATTGTAATAATATCAATTATCATTTATTGATCATTCATTAATGTGTGTTCATTAATTCCTCTTCTTCTCTCCNTTCCAGTGAGGTTAATTGTGTGCTTGGAGTCTTAGCTTATTTATGGAATTCATGTTGTCATCAAGGATTTAGAATTCTGACATGGCGTAAGAGCACAAGGTTTCCCAATTCATCAAGGCTCTACATGATATCAAGAGCTTCAAGCTCTGACATGGTATCAGATCTTAGGATATCAACGTTCTAACATGGTATCAAAGCTTTTAGAGCTCATCGACTAATTCTTCTTTCATATTTGCAGGTGTAACAACTTCAATATGGATTCGAAAGTTCCTCTACTATATTCATTCAACTATGCTGATTGGAAGCCAAAGATGAGCGCATACTTGAAGAGGCAATGACTCTTTGATGTCTTCATTGGTGCTCTGAGAGAACTTGAGTCTTGTGAAGAGAATATTGACTAGCGAAATAATTGTGATAGAACTTATGGAATCATGTGCTTGGAAATGTCTCCAAATATACTTTATCTCATAAGAAGTAGAAGATGAAGCATGGAGCGAACCCAACATATCCTCATGTGCTCTCTCTCAAGATGTATTGGCCTCTACATTCTCTGATGAAGTTATTTATGATGAAGAAGTTTCTCATATAGTTCATGTTGTTCCTACCCTCTTTGATTCGAATGCTTCCTCCTTCAATGAAGAAGAAAATATTGAAGAGCAATCTTTTTCTGTGTCTCTCAAAGATACAGATGATGAAAAAGAAGTGACAGATGGAGTTGTTATTGTTATTGATGATGATTCACTCACACATTCATTTTTCTCTATGTATTCTATCTTAAATTCTGAGATCTATGTGCCAGATCCTTCACACTTTGTGCATAACTCTCTCATTGATGGTGCACAACCCAGTGACTTTTAGGATGTTTGCTTAGCCATATCAAGTCCTATTAGTGTCTTTCCACTTACCATACTTGATCTCATGTGCTTTTGCATCTCCTCCTTTGTTCTTGGCATCAATCCTGAGAGCCTCTTTGAATATTTTGAACATCTCATTCCTTCCTCCTTTCATACTTCTACCACGGAGGATTCTTTACCAGTGTATTCCCATGAGTCTACTGATATGCATATATGTGATATTTTGGATTCTTTGCAAGTTATATCAACCCATGGATCCCATGCATTCGCACTCTTTGATCCTATGCCTTTTCTATGTTCCTGCATGATCACTTGCACACATCCTCTCTGTGTAAATGAAGATGGAGACCTCATACATTCTCTTGGACACCTATTTCACCTATCTGAAGTTGATTTCATATCCATTGGTTCGAAGTTCAAGTCATTACATCATCTTGGATCTTATTACAACTCTCAAGAGATTTCACATCATTGGATCTTAGTTGTTCTACATGGTCTTAGTTTCCATCCTACAACTGTCCTTGATCCAGGTAAGCAGATTTTTCTTCTTCCAAAGAAGAAGATTCCTCCAAACATCAGCATTTAGTTTGGAGCAGCATCAACAACATTTTTGGTTTGCCTCTCATGTCCTATCTTGAGGGATAATTTTCCCCATGTGGTTTTTCCTCTTTCCTTAGCTTTTTGGACATAATAAGTGTTAAAGGGTGACCATAGCCTTGTTGTTGGGCCCTATATACACCTATGTTTTTTGACATACCATCATAAAGTCAGACTTAAAGGGGGGTGTTGGGATATTATTAAACCCACTCATAACTTAGGATAAAATATTTAATCATTATTTAATTAAATTCCTACCCACTAGCTAATTACTTGGCATCCACTTGCACGTTAAAGTCAACACATGCCATCTATACCCCAGGAATGCTTTATTTATGATTCTGGGTTGATATTGACCACTCTATTGACTCCCAGAATTAATAACTATGCTTTCATGTAGATTCGGTGTTATTCTACTTTTATCTAGCTTTTTTGTGGATAAGGTAAAGCTAGTTAACTAGGAAACTGGTATCTTTTGTTGCCAACCCATCCTCCATGACTTTCTCTCCATATTCCAGGATTAGCATGTTTTTCCATCACTCTTGAAAACTCACTCATGCTTTTGCTAGCAATGAGTTGTCTTCCATCAACTCAAATCTCCTTTATAAGGATGTATTACCATTGTAATAATATCAATCATCATTTATCGATCATTCATTAATATGTGTTCATTAATTCCTCTTCTTCTCTCCTTATGCTAATTCTCTACAATTCCCAATGAGGTTAATTATGTGCTTAGCTTCTTAGCTTGTTTATGGAATTCATGTTGCCATTAAGGATTTAGAATTTTGACAAGTTGAGGGTCTAATCCAGGCATGTAAATGCCAAACATGCCTTCAAAAAGTAGTTTCCTTGTCACCTAATTTATTTCCACTATTATTTTTCTAGGCCACCAATTACCTATATCAAATTCTTTAACCAAACCTTTCCACACATTTGATGCTCCTTTTAATGATTTACTCTCTTGTTTAATATAACCTTCTGGTTCTTTGTTCTCTACATATTTTTAATCATTTTCTCCCATAACCCTTTGTTGAATAAAAGTATCCAAAGGATTTTTGCTTCTAAGGCTTGACTAATGGCAAAAAAAAATCTAACCCCATAGTCCTGCTTGCTTGGGTTGGGTTATCCTTGCCCATTTGATGAGGGGAATACCTTCCACCTCCCTTTTTTCTAACTAAATAAATGTGTATCTCTTTTTCCTCCTTGTATCCAAAACACCTTTTGGAATATTAGCAATAGATAACTAATAAAATGGAATGCTTTTTAATATTGACTTGACCATAACTAACTTTCCACCATGAGACAATTGCTTGTTTTGTCTAGTTCAATTATATTTTATTGACCAAAGTCAATATGCGTATTTGTATTGATTAGGCTTTAAATGATAACCAAGGTAATTAACTTCTTTATCAAATGGTACAATTTTCATAGGGAATAACTGAGCCATTTAACCTTCCAATTCTTCATTCAAGACATTGAGCAAAATACATAATTTGTTCATATTGATCTCCATCCCCATTGGAAACAATTATCTAGAATGATTTTGTAATAGTTTAGTTCCCTTAGATTTCCCTTGCCAAAAAGCAAAATATCGTCCACAAATAATAAATTAACAACATCAAGAGACCTTGCAAGGTTTACTTCTTTGATAAATCCTTCCCTTTTAGCTTATGTTAGCAATTTGCTTAGATCCTCTGCTACTCTTAAGAACAAGATGTTTGTTTATGCATGATATGTGTGTGGATATAGTTATAATTTTGTTGTGTTTTGTATTCATGAACTTGCACATGCTTTTCTTAGTTTATGTTTCCCATGGGAGTCTTAAATTAGTTATGTAATTGAATAATATCCCATGGGGTGAAATTTAGAAACATGAAATTTGTGACTACCCCCTTCTATAGTTACAATGACATATGGGGATGCTACATCACCAAAATCCAAGTCAACAATCAAAATTCCAAATTCACTAATAACTCATGGAGAGCACTCTTTTAAACATCTGGAACAAAACTTGCAATAAGAAAAAATCAATTATCAATAAATGGATATGCATATAGGAAATATTAGTCAAGGAATGCTTCAAAACTTATTTCTACATCTTCACTCATGAACATCAACACAAATCACCAAATGGTGGTACAATACTACTTATCACTCATATGCAAATATGTCTTATTTAGACGCTATACAGTAAAGATCCTTTATTGCCTCTATTATATTTGAATATCATAAGGAAACAAAGAATAATTAGAAGAAATTTGTATACACTATTTTTAACCTACCTTAGTCCATGCTCATAATCACATGAAATATTACCATGACAAACATCAAATTGAATGATCATTCTAATTAAGTGATTAGATGTTCTTATAGTTGCTATAACTTCATGAACAATCATGGTTAAACAAGAAAGAAATGAACAAACGGATTTATTGGGTTGGTGAAAGTGTAGTGTTTTTATTCACCATCTTAGGTTTGATCCTTCCATGTGACATATTTCCCCCTCATGGGAAGACACCCCTTGTGAAAGTGGTGTTGTTCTAGCATAAGCGATCATGGCTATTGTGTCGAGCCGAGAGCTTAAATGCCATATTTGCATGGACACAACATCTCATCTCTTGATAGGCAGTGGATTCTCAATAGTTAAAGTATTATGAAGCATCTTGCAAGACTTTAAATATATTAGAATTTATTAAAAATAAACCTTCTTAGAAACCTAAGAAGTAAAGAAATAAAGGAACAACTAATTTAAGGGAAAGGTAATTCATTGGACATGAAAGATGAAATAAAATACTAGTCTTTAATGAAATCCCATCTTAAGAATATGGCATTATAGTAATGTAGCTTGTAACATGCATAGATAACAACCATAAGAAAAAGAGTATTCTTATGTAGCTATACCACGAAAGTACACTCATTAAACCATTTCCTTTTTTTTATTCTTATGTATCTATACCAAGATAGTACACTCATTAAACCATTTCCTTTTTTTTCCATTTTGTATAATTATTCTATCGTCTATGACAACTTTCAATTGGTAGAGTATCCTTTCTCAACCTTAATTTGTTCATTAGTTAAAAATGCTCACTATGTTGTCTTGGAATCCCTCGACTTCATAGCATTAGTGACCTTAGCTCATGAACAAAGTCCCATGTAGAGAAGTAACCTTGTTGGTATTTTACACTTGTCATGCCTTTTCAACATTGATTTCAAAACTTGGAGTGCATTTCAACCTTTTTGGGGATATCCATACTTCTTCCTCCAGTACTTTAATTTTTTTGTCAAGATTGATTTGGGTGTGTATTGTTATCACCTTCCTTACTGTTTTATGGCATAGTCCCACACCCCTCTACTCACTCTTAACATGTGCAATATCCCCCTTTATGCGTTTGTTTGACTAAAATAGGGTATTTCTACAAGTTCAAACACCTTAAGCAATCGTTCACACAAACAATCACATATCAACACACCAATGTTTTAGTGGCTAAAACCATTAAAAAGGAGAATAATTCAAGCCCCCAACCAAGTAGCTACTTGAGTCAAGATATTAATGCAAAAGGAAAAAAAATATACATGAGTTTCTCACAATTGATCATCAAGCAAATGACCCTCCATGCTCTTTAAATAGAGAACGTCGACCAATTGGGTGTTAAACCATGGATTAATAGCCTTTAACATTGAGGTGAAGATGAATCATCAGATCACTCTATGTCTGGTGCACACTAAATAAACACACTTTAGACCAAGTTGGTCTTTTTATTTTTGATGAGGGGAATCGTCAACTAGGGACCGAGCCGATACTCGCGTGACACGGGGTCCAGGGATCCAATCTCACTACCACTGTAACCCTAGGTGCATTCATAGGGCCTGAACCATGGCGCATGGGCAAGTTTGGGGGAATTTGAACATGAGACATTCCATTTACAACCATTTACAACATTTCAACTTTACCACTTGCTCTGCCCCCCGCGGGATAAAAATATTAGGAGGACATGGGGGAGGGATTTGATCCACTTATGTGTTGACGGGTCATGAGATCATTTAATACAATCTCTTTGGGTGGAACCACATGTTCGACCACTACATCAAGGTGCCCCTATGGCTCAAGGTAAGGCCCTCATTGAAATTGAACCTTTCCCACTAGTGAAAAACTCCTTGCTCTTCACCAATGGATCCAACCCCTTTGGGATAAAATGTTAGGAGGACATGGGGGTGGGCTTTGATCCACTTATGTGTCCACATGTCACGAGATCAATTAATACAATCTCTATGGGTGAAACAAACCAAGTTGATCTTAACTAACTCCTAAGTTTATAAATATCCTAATGTTCCCACTTAAGAATAACTTGGCATATGATTAAAGGATTTACAAAGATGACACAACAAGAGAATAAAGGAGGCATTAGAGCCTATCCCCACTTAATGACAAATTCCCAAACGCCTAACATGGATAGAATATTATTAGAAAACTTCGCTTATGTAAGAGACTTTATGAAGATGTCTCAACTTAATCATCTGTAGGGAAAAAGAGCACTTCAAGAATGCAACCCTAAACAAGTGTTCCAATGAAGTTCACATGTAGATTAATTTGTTTACTACCTTGATGTTGAACTATATCTTTGGAAAGCTTCATGGCACTCTGATTATCACACTAAAGGGTAGTCGTATGTTGCTTCTTGAATCCAAACTTTGAAAGGATATACTGAAGCCACAAGGCTTATTGACTTGCATTAACTACAACTTGATACTTTGCTTTTGCCGAAGAAAGAAAAGGAGCTTTTGCTTCTGACAAGCCCAAGTGACAAGTCTAAAACCAAGGCTGAAAATGTAACCTGTAGTAGACTTCCAATCATTAGGGTCACCAACCCAATATAAATTAGTGAAACCAACCAATAAAGGAGTCCTCTATGAACTATAATGTATCCCAAACTATATTGTACCCCATATATATTGATGTATCTTGTTGCTACTTTCCAATTATTGTTGGTCTTATCGACCCCTAAGCATGTATATATCCTAACAATGTTATCCTAGGAAAATCTTCCTTCAAATGTTGATAAGGAAAGAGCATCATGATTTTTTAGAATATATCTATAGAGGTATATAGTCCAACAATTCTCCAAACATGCATATATATACTTTGAGGAATTTGGGGGGAGGTGAGACAATTTTCCAATTTACAAATAGAAATGTCTCTAGAACCATTCCTCACATAATTAGCTTCAGCCCCTAGTCCTTAAGCCCATCTAACCTGAGATAAGTATCTAGATTACCTACAAGAACAACTACAAAATGTGTTGAGAGACACCATGAGGATCTCAAAGACTTGACATCTTATTTAGAACTTTAAGGTTGAAAGGAAATAATGTTGACACACAACTATGTCAACCGAGGTTCACTCCACAAGTCTGTCGACACCCATCTACGCAATATCCCTAAATATCGACCCATATAGGTTTTACCCTATCCAACAACACCTTTGAAGTAGATGCAGTCTCACCCGAGATGTTTGAGGGACGGATACATGAACCATGTTTCTGGAGAAGGAAGAGGACTTACACACTATGTCTTATTCTATCGTAGTATTACTTAGAGATCTAGAGGTTTACAAACATCATTCATGAGATCTGTTGGTTTATTCCACAATACTAAGGGGGGGTGAATCATTATTGTCAGTTTTTACTTTAAATTACACAAAAGCAACAATCAAGACACATATTTTATCATGGAAATCTAAAAAGAGAAAACCACCAACACAAACTCATTAATAAGATGAATTTACAAAATTGTTTATCTGCTGTAACGGAAAGGATGAAAAAACACACCCTAGGTTTTTCCTGCAACTACAGACAAGGATGCTACAACACCCCTATGGTTTTTTGTCTACTTCAACAGACAAGGATGCTACGATACCCTATTCTCTAGCTACGACTGGAAGGAGGCTTCAACCCCCTTGCAGACATGTGGCCTGCCCTAGGACCACCCTGCCACCCTAGACTGATGTACTCAGTCTTTTAGAACAGTTGAAAAACTATCCACTTTGGACTCTATCAGACTTACTAACAGAGACGCCTAATTCTTTACAGATTTATTCAATAAATACCCTTTACCTATTTCTAATCAACGCATCTCTCCATCGCTGTGCTCCTTTGTTTTGGATTGTGATTGTTCACTTACAGACACAATGAATCATCATCCAGTCGCTCAACCGTCACATCATTTCAACAAAGACATCATTTCGTTTCTTCCCACAGCTCTGAATTCATTTCCGCAGCCTTGTTCATCGTTTTCTGGTGTTTCCATGATCTTCTTCACCAGATACATTTCGAATAGTTGATCTTCTATACCGATTTCTTTTTAAATCGTATTTCCACACCAATTTTTTGTTTCAACGATTTCCCACCATTGATTTTCAACGGGCTTTTCCTTGACCGTTGATCTCCAGATTGCGGGATATGGGATGTCGATTGTCCACTTTTTCCTTTCCACAAAACTCGTTTCCGCAAGCTCATTTTTGCAAGCTTCTTTCTGCAAGCTCCTTTCTGCAAGCTCCTTTCCACAAACTTATTTCCGCAATCTTTCTTCCGCACCGTCAATCTCTTACGGAGTCTTTCCTTACCCTCGATCTTCTGTATTATGGGTTACGGGTTCATGAAATCCTTAAACGTTACTTCCGTAATTCCCTTTCTACATTTTCATTCCGCGTCGTCGATCTCTTATGGGACTAATATAAGTCATCTGATCTTGTCTATTATGGAACTTCGTCCTTCCGCCATTCTTTTACAGAGGTGATCCTTCACCATTGGATCTAGAGCGAGACTAATCTCTACCGTCCAATTTTAGTTCTTTGAGGAACTTCAACCTCCTGCCTATCTTTTGTGGAACTAATCCTAATTCATTGGATCTCGTGCAGGATGCTTCCTGACCATCGATTTCAGATCGAATTCGAAACTCACCATGACTTTGTGGATCTACATGATTTCTTTGCGAAAATCCTCTACGATAGTTTATTCAGCAACGTTATTGGATGATCGATCTTTAGTCATCCAACTTGCTATAGGGTTATTCGTTTGTCATTCACCTTGCAACCTGCAACCTATAATAGGGTTTATTCCTTTGTTATTCTGGATACCTGCAACCTTCAGCCTACCATCATATCCACTGGTTATTCCTTTGTCATTCATGAACACCTTTGACATCAATGACAACTATATACTCAACAAGATCTACTTATCGTCATTCACGGTAAATTCAGTTATCACAATAACATAACTCAAATAAAAAAGACATTGACATATATGAGCCCAATAGATATAACAAGACTTCACATCATTTAAACATGAAAAACTATAGATCACACCATTACATATTCAACAGATACACAGAAAGAGACAGGAACTCCATCATCAAGATTCTCATTATAATAGCTTCAAAAATCATCAAACATCCCTTGGTCGAATAGCCCCAGACCAAAAGCACAATCATTCGCAAATCAATCGATCACATATAAGCAAATTACATTCAGTGGATTATTTATTCCTCTATCTTCCAGGCTTAATCCATTGCAAAATGGTCCACATGAGCTGACTCTCTAACTACTTTGGACCAAAACTTCTAACTACTACGACCAAACCGACCACACTTATATGTTTCTTATTCACACAGTTGAGCCTTCCACTTGTCGATGTCTTCTTTATCACACCTTGTGCATCTTATCCCCTTGCCAACAGGCCCCCAACACAAACTTATGGCTCGTCCCCAATCCTCCTTAATTAAACATAAATGGTGTGTTCAACTTGGCCTTGAAATTATCATGTTCCGTCCGAACTTGTTCAACCACTTCCTTGATCTTTGCGATAAGTGTTGTGCACTCCTCCACATCTTGTTTAATCGGGTGCTCATTAGATATTTGCACCACTTTGGCTCACACATCCTTGGTGTTTGCAAGTCCCTCCATAGATTTGAGCGCTAGTTGCTCTGTGGTCTCTTGGAATTCATCTAATTGAATAGTCCTCCACTGGTTTCTTTCCCGTGCCTTGTTGGCTCCTTGTTGCAGTGCTTTCAGCTTGGATGCCTTGGTCACCTGTACAATTGGGGGCATCATCTTGAGTGATCCCCGTAATGTTGTTAGTTGTGCTTTCGCCTCACTAAGTTGTGTACCCAACTGTTACAGTTGTTCGTCCTCGGCCACGCTCATCCAAAAATTTGTCATTTCCTCTGCCTTTGATTGGGCAACTTTTTCCAGCTCTTCTAGTTGTGTTGTCACATCTTCTATTTTACTCCTTCACTTTGCTAGTTGCTTCAGCGGTGTGCTCAATACTACACGTGCTTGCAATTCCTCATTCTCTTTCTTCAAATCGACGACCATTTGGCCTAGTTGCAACACTTTTGCCTCAACAAACATCTCCAGGGTAATGTATGGAATTTCTTTGCATGGGACTGAGATTTCCTTCTCTAGTCGTTGTCGATCATCAAACACCTTGGTATTTTCAATTACAATCACTTCTTACTGCATCTTCATTCTCTCTATCTCTGCTTTTGCCTTTGCTACCTACTCTCTCGACTTTACCAATGAGTCATGTACTATCGCCTCGCAGTATTGGATCTCGTGACTTGCCTCATTTTGTAGTCTGGGACCATATGCACAGGAAGCTTATTAATGTTGAGGTCGATTAAGTCAAATTTATGCAGGGTGGAATCGACATCTTCATCCCCTATTGTCAGTACTTGCGATAGAATCTCGATCATCTACACTTTCTTATCGATACTTATTTCAACTGTACTTTGCAACAAATCTGTCTATGGCACCCTTCTCTCTAGTACAATGTTCATTAGGGATTGCAACAACCCCTTTACCTGTTTAAAATATTTTGTAGCATGTTTCTTTAACCGCGCTTGGCTATCGTTGGTCATTGTAGTAATTGCGGTCAGTATCCTACTTACTTGATCATCTAAAAGCTTCGTCGTACTGCTCCCCTCTCCTAGTTCAAAGTGACATTTTTTCCACATCTCTTCGTGTTGCCTCTCCAGCTATGAACCTGTTGGAGTCGTGGATGATTCCTCTGGTGACTTCTTATTAGATTCCTTCGCTTATGTCTACTCATTTGGAATGACTGGTGGTAATCCCGCTTCTATTTCCGACGGCTCATCAATACTAACCGAAACCTTCCATTATGGTGGTCATTCATCAATAACAGCATCCAACTCTTCTTCTTTCAACTTGTACTGCGTCGCTAACCACTGGTTCTCTGCGTCGTGTATTTCCTGGATGTGGATCACATGTGGGCTGATTGTGAATCACGCCACCCTTCTATACTTGGTTGTGATCTCATCTATGAGGCACGAGACCTTCCCTGTTGCTTCCCATAGTCCATTCAAATATAAATAGAACTGGACATTGCAATCTATTTGTTGCGCCTTATCTTCGAGCACCCATAGATTTTGATACTGCGCTCCTCTTCATGTTTTGACCGCTTCGACATCCATCCCTTGATAATACTTGGGTTCCATCCAACCCACAAGTGCGATCAATATCACTAGTCATGAATAAGTGAATGGTTTTCTTCCCTCCTGCACCAAGATGACACCTTCCATTAGTTGGTTCAACAAAAACAGAGCCCAATTCATCTGGACTCTGGCTACGAATTGCTCTGCGCAAGCAATAATGCTCGATATGCACTAGTTTGATCTGTTCTTGCGCACGATTTTCACAGCCAGTAGCTTCATTGCGACCTGAACTACCTTGTTATTAATATTTCTAATGGCGTATGCTCTCTTGTCATAAACTAAATCATATTTCTTCTTTAGCCTTGTAGCCAACCGTTTGTCGTTTTCCTTCCCCCGAAAATATTGGGATGGATCGACACCTGCCTTGGGAAATTTGGTGATCTATGAGATCAGGTCGACTATGACGGGTAATTTCATATCCAACCATAGATAACCTCCATGGAAGAATGAAAACAATTGCGTCATGCAGGCATTAACTTTTGTCAAACGCCCAAAATGCGACATGTGGGTAATGACTAGCAGCCCCGACCGTTGCAACCCCTATGCCCATTGCACTAGTTCTTTAGTGATAGGACCTTTGTCACTGTGCGCTTGATGTTCATAAGTCGACTTGGTTCATTTTGGATACATCAGAACTTCGTGATCCCTATACTGCAGCTTCTGTAGATGTGGAACGATGTTCATTGTAACATGCACCCCCTTTGGTGTTGTCAACATCTTGATGTTGAATCTCTAATTCTTGCTGATCTGAACCGATAGTGCGTATGGATTCTATGATTGTACATAGCCGGGGATATCAACAACTGTCGCCCCTTTCCTCAATGTGGAGTTCTCCCCTCCCGTCATCAATGGGTCAGCTTCTGCCTCGACTTCCCTTATCGAACTTTGAGTTGATTTGATTCTTCATTGTAGAGAAGTTAGGTGATTTGCACCCCTCTTCTTCTTGGGTAGTTGTGGTAATATATCCTAAATTTTTGGCCTCTCCTCTACTATCAGCACACTCTATAACGGTGATCCTTGTGCGCTACCATTCGAAATGATTTGGGCCATAGCTACCTATCCATCTCTCTTTCGCTCTTTGTTGCTCTCCTAAGCTTGCCTTTGCTTAGATTAGTTCTCACAATATTCACATTGGTTCAATCCATGCCCCCTAGTCAATTCTTATAGACTTCGGTGCACCCGTGCGAATGATTTCAATAATCATAGCCAAATCCCTTGATGATTGACCAAATCTACCATCGATTCTGGAAATCTAACGGTATGATTTCTCCATAAATTCATGTCTCTTCCATTTGCATCATCACCTGTCGGGTTTAATTATTGCATTTATTGTCCGATGTGACAAAAGTGCACCTTGTTTGGTATCACCGAGCTCCATACTTGTTGTGATTTGTGGTGCTTTCTTTTCTGTCGACCCCTTTTTGTTGCGGTTTCGTGTCCCTCTTTTTTTACTACATGGCTTATCAGTCATGGTGCCACACCTGGCTATCCCAATAGGGCTTTAGTCGACTTCCATTAACTAGCTACGACATTAATGCTCCATCTAACTGCTACAATTACACCACACCTTCGTCGATGATGAAATGAATCACATAAGGTCCTAACCAATGCATTTGTAGCTTACCTGGGTGCTTCATGAACTTGTTGTCATATTGGAGAACCATATCTCCGCACTAGAAGTACTTTGCTTTCACTTGGCGGACATGTCATGCCTTCTTTCGATCCTTTTCCACTTGTTGATGGAAACCTATGATGAACCGATCCTCCTCAATCCATAACAACTATGTCAATCATTCTTGAACCGCTCCTTCTGTTAGCACTATATTTGAAAATTTTGGATTGTTTAAGGGTTTGGGAAATGACCTTATTTGAAGATTTTATGGAGGCACTCTTTAAGTTAATAAGTGTGCATGATCCTTCGTAGTGGGTCGTTGGATGTGGAAAAGGTTTTGATCCATGGTGGTAGATCATTCGCTATTGAAACATGTGGGAGAAATCGAAATATTCTCATTGGCGGAATAGAGGTAGGAGATGTCAAGTGTCAGCGGCTCAGATTCAAGATGTAGTATATCAACGATGTTAAAGCATTCCGCGCAGTGAATATGCTCGATTGAAAAAACTTTTTCAAATCGCAGAATGGGTTAATTAGTGGAAAGGAGAGTGAAGATAGATCTGCAGTATGAAATAGTTCCGTGGATTGAACTAGCACGAAAAAAGTCAGGATTTCAATCTGCAGAAAGTGGTAGGGGTGACGTAGACCAATGGTTGCAACAAGAGTTTGAGTTTGATCAACGGATAAGGTGAATTCCGCGAATTGAAGTTGCTCGGTCGATCAAAAGTGAAAGAATTAGCAGAATGTTAAAGTACTCATGGTTGGACGGCTCCGATGAAAGTAGTTCACAGATCAAGGGCTAGTATTGATTCCGCCGATTCAACTTGTGCATGGAGTTAGTCTTTGAATATTGGTGTTGAGATTTTTCACTTAGACGGTTCAGATTTGGAAGAAAAGTAAATCTATGGTCTAGATTACGAGAGGTGCACCATGCTTATGAAGCATAAAAAATTATAAAAGGCATTTACGTGGAGTTTCAAAAGTTTGTTTTCCTGGGCTGTGGAATTGACGGTAATCTTGACTGTGTGCAAAGTTCCAGCATGGACGAATCTGAACACCGTGCTAATTGACAAGGGTGCCCGATCTTTCATATACAGACAACGTGGATATTAGAGTTCTAGCACATGAAATGGTCGTTGCAGACTTGCCCAATTTTGAACATTGAAGATCAATTCAACAGTATCGATCAACCAAGTTTAAATTATAGCCATGAAGACATCGAGGAGGATAGCGCAAGATGATTTTTAGCGAAAGACATATTTATGATAAATGTTATCTTAATTTCATTTAATTAAGAAGTTTTGTTATCTTAGAGTTGCTTTGTAATAGTCAAGCACTTTGACACATGTAATAAATGGTTTAAACCGTAGGCATTTAGGTTTATTGTTCAGCTCAAGGAGCAATGTATAAGTATTCAGACTTTTGAGTAAGCAATGGTTGGAACCCGTGAGATTTTGGAGAATTGTGTTTTCAAGTATTTCATTAATAAAATTACAGAGTCGAAAGTTGGTGTTTCTTTCAGAGATTCCTGTGTTATTCCATGTTACAGTCTGTACTTTCCCTTCTTCTATGAATGTTTTTCCAGTTTACCTTTCCATTATGTCTTCCTTCATGTCTGAAATAAGTGTATAACAGTTTGGAATTCATATTTACTATGCTTTATCTGTTGTTTTTCAGATATCCACTAAACTTTATTCTAAAGTTAATACATAATTCATTTTTGCAATGCTCTATTGTTATACACCAGAATGGCACCTCTCCGTCCGAGTGCTGACTTTCCTTATGTCGGCGCGCAAAAGGACACTTATGGATTGAGGTTTGCCTAGAATACTATAGCTTGGCTTATTATGGAATACATTTATGCCTTCATTTCATCCTGTTACTTTGCCATTTAGCTATGTTGGGATGTATGCGCGACTCTCTCTATTGACAACTCGCGCATCACTCGCGAGTCTCCCTTATATCAAGTCACGCATCCTTGTATGCGCGGGTTGCTCTTCTATATAGTCGCGCATCACTCGCGGGTTGCTCTACTGAAGACCCGCACATGTGTATCTTAACATTTTAAACTTTAAAACATGCGTTAAGTAGAGATTAGTTATGTCATATAACTGGATTTCCTTAACTGCTGTAACTTCTCTAACCTTCGAAC
>LPNX010418163.1:303736-340471 GCA_001517045.1 Pseudotsuga menziesii
CATCTATGTTAATGGTCTATTCATGTTCTTCCTTTTTCACCAGACAATCAAATTTTGACTGTGACTGAGTAGCTACCTTGCCTCTGTTTTAAATTTTCATGCAGAACAAGTTCTATTTATCAATATTCATATTTTGACTCCATAGCCCAGTGGTCATGTGTTCAGTTTCAACCAATCCTATCAATTACAAACAATTTTCACTTATACATATCTGGCCTTGTTAATATTATGTGAGAGATCCCTCTCTGAAGAGGAAAAAGCCAATTTTCTCTTTTAAAGTGGCTTTTGTTGTTAGCTAGGAATAGCCTTTACAACCTTTGGTAAACTTCTAGCGATAACACCTTCATCACTTATGCTTGTCGCTGCCACTATGTGCATGATGGGAACAATGTACTCCATCGGCATTACCGCTTCTTGGACATAGATAAGATTGAATGGCGTTTTCCCTGTCAATCACTTACATGTCGTTATACAGGCCCATAATATCGTAGGGATTTTCAGATCCCAATCATCGCGATTTGCATTGCATATCTTTGTTAGCGCATGTTCCAATACCTTATTAAATGCCTCGACTGTTCTATTTGCCTGTGGGTGATATGGAGTGATCTTCTTGTGCTGAATCTGAAATTCCTTAGTCATTGTGCTAATCATCCATTTGACGAAGTGACTCCCTTGGTCTCTCATCAATATCTTGGGAAAACCAAACCGAGTAACCACATTGTCGAATAGGAACCTAGGTTTTGTTGCAGTTGTACAATCCGTCAATGGTGTTATTTCTACCCATCGTGTCAAGTAGTCTGTCACAGTGATGAAGTATTGAGCACACATTCGTTTTCTTGGAGGATTGATGGGTCCCATAAAACCCACTACCCATTTATAAAATGGTTGTAGCGTTATCTGAGGTACTAACAACATCTTGTCCCGTCATGATGGATTCCCCATCCACTGACATATGTCACAAATTTTAGCATAATCTGTGGCATCACTATGCATTGTCGGCCACCATAAACTAGCTCAGAGTATCTTTCTAGCGGTTGTGCGTCCTGCATAATGTCCTCCTGCAAATATCGGTGTAGAGTTTCATCCGACTCCATTTTGTAGAGTTGGCCCATGATTAGCTGAAAATCCACAGTTGTTACGACTAGTTGCTTATTTTGACTCGTGGTGTTGTCTTCTTTTGTTTTTCCTGTCGTAAAAAAATGAATACTTTGTTCATGATGGTCATCTACCATCCCAATCTTAAACAACTATGCATCAGGTAGGCCATCCTCGATGTTGCCTAGATATTCACATGTCTCTATCCTTGACAGATGATTATGTCCGACATTCAACCATCTTGGTTTCACGATCATCTCAAAATCAAACTCTTGGAAGAGTAGTAACCATCGATAAATCCCCCCCCCCAAACATAGGCTTGTTGACTAGGTACTTCAGTGCTGAGTGATCTGTAAACATTTTGAAATGTCCTCCCAATAAATAGTGGTGGAATTTTTGCAGTGCATACACCATCAGCAATCCTTCCCTCTTTGTTGTTGTGTATTTCCTTTCCGCAGTAGATAACTTCTTACTTACGAATGCGATCGCGTGCTTAATCGCTCCTTCTCCAGGTTGAGCCAAGATCAGTCCTAATGCGACTAATGAAGCATTGACATGGACGTGTAACTCCTTCGTCTAATCTGGAAAGACTAATATCGGTGCGGTGACCATTTTTTCTTCAACATATCGAGACTTATATGAGATTCGTCGTTACATTCAAACTTCACGTCCTTCTTCTACAATTTCTCCATTGGTGCTTTGATCACAGCGTATCCCCTTATGAACTTTCGATAATATCTCGTATAATCTTGCATCACCCTTATCTATTTCACTGTCGTTGGTGCAGGTAGGTTGATAGTTATTGCAACCTTGGTGGGATCGACCAACATGCCTTCCTTGCATACAATATGTCCCAATAGAATCTCAAATGGAGCACAAAATACACACTTCTTCAAATTGAGTGGGATCTGATGTTGTTGACATCTTTCTAAGATCAATTGAAGGTTCACAGTATGATATTTCACTAACCCATAGATGGTCCAATCATCCATGTAGACTGCCAGGAATTTGTGAATGAATTCCTTAAACGCAACGACAACTACCTCGAGAAGATCGCAGGTGCATTTTTGAGACCAAACGACATTAATATGTACTGAAAGCATCCTCATTATGTTACGAAAGTGGTCTTGTGCCTATCCTCCTTTGCAATCCTTATCTGGTGGTATCCTGGAAATCCATCCATGAATAGGTATGTTTCTTGTCCTCTGACTCCTTCCAATACATCGTGACTGAACGGTGTTAGGAACGAATCATGAAGACTTGCATCATTCATCTTCCTTAAGTTGACACAGATTTGTATTTCACCTATATTTTTTTCTTGAACAACCATCGGATTGATCCACTCTGATTCTTTGACAGGTTTGATAATTCCAGCAGCCATCATCTAGTCTAGTTCAACTTTGACATGTTCATTGTATCATAGGTTCAAACTATAAGGTTATTGCTTTACTAGTTTCGCATATGTCTTTAGAGGAATTTTCATTTCACCCAATTCTTTGGAAATCCCTTTCATCTCAGCAAATTTAATCGGCAATAAATCCTGGAATTCATGCAGCAGGTCAGTGATCCTCGCCATAGTTGTCTCATCCCAGTAATCCCCAATATTAGCATATTTTGGTTCCTTTGTCATCCCAATATTGACCTTCCTCATTTCGAGCGGTTGTTTGACTTTGTTGGATGGTATCTCTAGTGCTGCGATATCCCAACTTCCTTACGATTCTACAATGTTGATAGCTCTTGGATTATCCTCATTGTCATGCTCCCCTGTCACATTGTAGCATTTCGACATTAACTCCGTTACTAGTGTCTCCTGCGATCCCATTCCACTGGAACTATTTCCAACATGATATTGCAAATGTGTTGAAGTGTGCTACGTATAATCAGATTGTCATTCACAAGGCTAAAAGTATGACTGAAGCTGGCAACCAATTCTTCCAATGTTGTAATTTCTCTTTGTAGCTCTGCGTTCTGGCACATGAAATGGTCGTTGCATACTTGCCCTATTCTGAAAATTGGAGATCAATTCAATGGTATGGATCAACCAAGTTTAAATTACAGCCATGAAGACATCGAGGAGGATAGCGCAAGACGATTTTTAGAGAAAGACATATTTATGATAAATGTTATTTTAAATTCATTTAGTTAAGAAGTTTTGTTATCTCATAGTTGCTTTGTAATAGACAAGCACTTTGACACATGTAATAAACGGTTTAAACCATTAGGTAGTTAGGTTTATTCTTCATATCAAGGAGCAATGTATAAGTATTCAGACTTTTGATTAAGCAAGGGTTGGAACCCATGAGATTTTGGAGAATTGTGTTTTCAAGTGTTTCTTTAATAAAGCTACAGACCCGAAAGTTGGCGTTTCTTTCAAAGATTCATGTGTTATTCCATGTTAGAGTCTGTACTTTCCCTTCTTATGTGAATGTTTATCCAGTTTACCTTTCCATTATGTTTTCCTTCATGTCTGAAATAAGTGTATAACAGTTTGGAATTTATATTTGCTATGCTATGTCTGTTGTTTTCAGATATCCACTAAACTTTCTTCTAAAGTTAATACAGAATTCATTTTTACAATGCTCTGTGTTAATGGTTTGTTCATGTTCTTCCTTTTTCACCAGACAATCAAATTTTGACTGTGACTGAGTAGCTACCTTGCCTCTATTTTAAATTTCCATGCAGAAAGTTTTGTTTATCAATATTCATATCTTGACTCCACTTCTGTTTCAACCAATCCTAACAATTACAAACAATTTCACTTATACATATCTGGCCTTATTAATATTCTCTGAGAGATCCCTCTCTGAAGAGGAAAAAGTCGGTTTTCTCTTTTAAAGTGGTTTTTGTTGTTACCTGGGAATAGCCTTTACAACCTTTGGTAAATTTCCAGTGATAACAAATTGGCGTCGTTGCCAAGGATGAAAGTGCATATTAGCCATGGGAAGAACGACACAGATTGCAAAGTTTCAAGAAAGAAATTTATGTGGGGAAGCAGAAGTTTTTACATTCAAAAGAAGGTTGTACATTGCCCTGGTGACTTTACATTTATTTTAAACAGTATAACAAAAAGACATCCTAGATTTCAGGAGAGCGAATACAAGAGGTAACCCTAATACTGAAACTTTGCAAAGTGTGGAAGATCCATAATGATTGTTTAGAAATAAAAATAAAGAAAAATAAATAGTTCTCAGTTTGGTGCATCATCATCTCAAGATTTTCATAGTATACAAGAATCTGAATGGGAAACTAGTGTTGAGAGATTACTGTTAAAATCAAAATCAAAATCTGACCTAAAGAAAGTTGAGATTAACTCTAGTAGGTTAGAATCATATATTCTTGATTCTTTGTGGCAAAACCTTCAAACTCCAGTAAAAACTGAACAAACCACTTCTACTCCTCAAAACTTTCAGTTGCATATTCCCCCACCTATTCAGAATCCTCCAGTTTTTCAAACTCTACCACTTGCTCCAACTCCACCTAGACAAATGGTTGCAGCTAGGTTTGCTCCACTAGCCTTACCTGCGGTGTTGCATGACCTTCCCTTAAATTATTCCCAGAGAATTTCATTGTATGATGGAGAAGGGAATGTTACTGTAAAATATCATGTTGGAAAAGTTGATGATTTTATAGATTTGGAAGAGGTTGATCATGAGGATGTCAAGATGAGACTATTTTCACAGAGTTTGTCTGTGGAAGCTAAAAAGTGGTATAAAGATTTACCTAATAGGTCTATTCAAAACTTTGATGCCTTTCAAACTTCCTTCCTGGAGAGATGGGACGATAAGCAGAGTCCATTACAAGTCCTGTCTCAATACAATAATCTTAAAAATGGAGGTTTTGAGTCAGTTCATGAGTTTTCCAGTAGGTTCATGAGAGTCTATAATTCAATACCTACCGATATTAAGCCTTCACCTGGTGTTGCTAAACTTCATTATGTCGAAGCTTTTGATAATGATTTTGCATTATTGTTGAGAGAAAGAAAATCAGCCACTCTTCCTGCTATGTTTACAGATGTCTTAGAAGTAGAATCCAATATGATGGCATGTGGGAAGATAAAACAAAGGGTAGATCTTGATAGGAGGAAAGGAAAAGAAGAAATGCCTTCCACCTCTGCTGCTTCTTCATCTAATGATATCGAATTTTAAATGGTGCTGAAGACAATGGAAAAGTTAATGGATAGGCCGACTATGGATACTAGGCCAGTGAATCGAGAATAGAATGAACCCCAGATTAGAAACCCTAACTTTAGAAGGCCTATTCCTTCTCCACTTCCACATAATAGACCAAGAGACATGAGGAATCCAAGAAATCAAGAAGATCAGCAAATAAGACCACCTTTCCCTGAAAATTATGTTGCTGGTGATGATGATGCAGAGTCTATTGAAGATCATATTCATCATTTCGGTGATTTAGATTCTGATATTTATCTAACTGAGGAGGAACACAGTATGTTTTCATAGGTGGATGATGATAAAGATTTTGAGGAGGAGTTGCAACAATATCAGAAGGGGTATATGCATGCTATAGATGATGTAAAAAAGATCAAATTGAGAACTAGAGATGTTGTAGTGAATAAAGGAAGGTTAAATCCAAATCAGCCTTCCAGTAGTCAGATGAATACAGAAAAAATAAATGAAAAACAAAAAGAACCTGTTGTACATCAAGAAACTCAAAACAGAACTGAGAAAATAAAAGAGTTAAAACAAACAGCACCCATGGATGTAGATAAAAAATATTCCATTTTTAATCTACAAAGTGAACTTGCTAAATTGAAGATTTCAATTCCTTTTAATGAACTGCTCAGAAATTAGGAGTATAGAAACACAATAACAAAAATGATCAGAAATCAGGGAGAAGCTCAACCAGATATTTTGGAATTAACAGATGACAATCCTACCATTGTTTGGGGTCTAAGATTGATAGTATGGATGATGAGGAAGTACCACCTTTTTATATGATTTCAGATGTGCATGACAAAGTGTTGCATAATGCTATGTTAGATTCAGGTGCTTCACATAATTTGATGCCTAAAGGAGTGGTAGAAAGTTTGGGGTTAGAGATTACAAGGCCTTACAAAGATTTGTATTCTTTTGATTCCAAAAAGGTGAAATGTCTCGGTTTGATAAAAGACATGGTAGTATTCCTAAATAAATTACCATCTAAAACTGTGGTCATGGATGTTGTTGTTGCTGATATCCCTCCTAAGTTTGGTGTTTTGTTGTCAAGATCTTGGACTTTAAAATTAAAAGGAAGCTTGCAAATGGATATGTCTTATGCTACAATTCATGTTCTTAATGAAAACAAGAGACTGTACAGTGAAAAAATATCACCTTATGTTGTTAGCAGTCGAGATCAGCCAGGAGTTCATCATATTTATTATGTTGATGTCGATTTAGGGTCATCTATTTTCTTCAATGACGTTTCTCCTTGTGATTCAAAAGTTGTTGTTCCAAGTAAAAACAAAAAGAATGAAAAGGTAATAAATGAACATGAACCATTGGAAAGAAAGCAAAAGGAAGGAGGGATATGGACCATGTATTTTGATGGGTCTGTGGCTAAAGTGGGTGCTGGTGCAGGTATTTATATCATTTCCCCTATTAGAGATTTTAAAGCTTTTTCTTACAGGTTGACCTTTGAATGTACCAATAATGTAGCAAAATATGAAGCTTTATTGTTGGGTTTGCATGCACTGAAGGATTTGGGAGCTAAACGAGTCAATTTTTTTGGAGATTCAGAACTTGTGATAAACCAAGTGAATGATAGTTATCAAACCAGGCATCCTAGAATGAGATCTTAAATGAATGAAGTGTGGGATATGTTTGGAAACTATTTCATAGAACACAATGTCAAACTAATTCCTAGATATGAAAATACAGTGGCAGATTCCTTGGCCATTGTTGTTGGGAAATTTAAGACTCCTACTGCAGGTAAAAGAAAGTACAAGGTTGACACTGTGAACAGGCCTTCTATACCAGACAATACCAAGTACTGGCAAGTTTTTGAGGATGATATGCAAATAAAAATAATTCTAGAATTGTCTGGTGAATTTGTAAATACAAAAATAGAAAATGAAAGTGTGGATTCTGAAAAGTTTCAAGATGTAGATGAAGAAGGAGTTGCTGAAATAGAGAAGTTGAAAAGCTCACTGGGAGGGAAAGATATAGTACAATTGAAGAGTAATCATATTCCTAGAGGTTTAATTCCCTTATAAAAGCTTTTTGACCAGAATGATGTTGTCAGAGATCCTAAAGTCAAACCTGTTGAAAACAATGTTGAAGATAAAAATATTGGTATTGTGGAGAATCCCAGAATAGTAAACTTGTCTAAGAAATTGTCTGCTAAAGAAAAAGATGAGTATGTGAACCTTATGAAAAAGTACACTGATGTATTTGCATGGAGTTATGACGATCTTAAAGAGTATGAGACCTCCATTATACAACATACTATTCCAATTAAGCTTGGAGAAAAACCATTTAGGCATAAACTCTGAAGGATTAATCCAATGCTATTGTCTGTTATTGAAAAGGAGATTAAAAAATTATTGTAACCTTGAGATTCTCAAAATGGGTTGCTAATTTGGTGCTTGTTAGAAAGAAAAATGGTGAAATAAGACTGTGTATAGACTTCAGAAATTTGAATAAAGTTTCTTTGAAGGACAATTACCCTTTACCAAAGATGGACCAGATTTTGTAGAAAGTGGTAGGTTCAGAGAGAATTCTACTATGGATGGGTTTTCAGGTTACAATCAAATAAAGGTTCTTCCTGAATATTAGGAAAAGATTGTGTTCACTACACCATAGGGTACATTCATGTATGCAAAGATGCCTTTTGGATTAATGAATGCAAGAGCCACTTTCTAGCGTGCTATGGACATTGCTTTTGCAGATGAAAGAGACATGTTTGTTGTAATCTACATGGATGATGTTACTATATATTCCAGATCTGATCGGGAACATATCAAACATTTGGAAAAGGTCTTCCTTAAATGTAGAAAATATGGTATTTCATTAAATCCAAGGAAGTCAAATTTTGCTCTGGAAGAAGGAAAAATTTTGGGGCATATTATTTCCAAAGATGGTATAAGCATTGATCCAGATAGGGTGAGTGCAATTTTGAAGGTGGATGAACCAAGAAGTAAGAAAGAAGTATCGTCTTTCATTGGGCAGGTAAATTTCTTGAGGAGATTCATTCCTAGTTTTGCTGAGATATTGATGAACATTACTAATATGCTGAGAAAGGATCGTGAAATAAAATGGACAGTGGAGGCTAAGAAGTCTTTCAAGGATATAAAGCAGGCTATTTCAAAAGCTCATGTGCTGGTAAGTCCAGATTTTAATAAATATTTTTTAATATTTTCATATGCTTTAGTGCATACTATTGCAATTGTTTTGTTACAAAAGAATGATCAAGGTGAAGAACAACCCATAGCATTTTTCAGTAAAATGTTAAGAGATGGAGAGTTAAAATATGATATCATGGAGAAACAAGCATATGCTTTGATTAAGGCCCTAAAAGATTTCAAAATTTACATTCTCCATTCACATGTAGTTGCATATGTTCCCAATAGTGTGGTAAAGAGCATTCACATGTAGTTGCATATGTTCCCAGTAGTGTGGTAAAGAGCATACTTACATAGCCAGATCTAGAGGGAAGAAGAGAAAAGTGGATTGCAATGCTTTTGGAATACGATATTGAAATTAGGCCTACTAAGTTGATTAAGGGACAAGGATTGGAAAAAATGATGACATACTCTAATTGTGATTCTCTGCAGTTAAATTTTCTGTCAGGTCAATCAAATCAGTTAGACACAGAAGTACATGTGCTACCAGATTTTTCTATTTCTCCATGTTATGCTGATATTGTTTATGTGTTGCAAAATTTACAACCTTCTGCAGGGTTAAGTAAAACTAGAGCAAGGTCTGTGAAGCTGAAGGCTGCAAAATTTTGTATTTTAAATCAATATCTTTATTGGAAGGATCCTGGAGGAGTGTTATTGAATTGTCTCTTGGAGAATGAAGCTCAACAAATAACAAAAGAGTTCCATGAAGGAGATTATGGGGGACATCATTCGTGGAAGGTAACTGCAAATAAAATTTTGAGAACAGGGTTCTATTGGCCTTCACTATTTTTAGATGTGTATAAAGAAACCACCAAATGTCATCAATGCTAGGTTTTTTATGGAAAGAGGAAAGTAGTTCCACTCCCTCTTAATCCTATATCAGTAGAAGCACCTTTTCAACAATGGGGATTGGATTTCATTGGTGAAATAAATCCAAACTCCTCAGGACAACATAAGTGGATCTTAACAGCAACTGTTTATTTTACAAAGTGGATTGAAGCAATACCTACTAGAAGAGCTACATAGGCAGTGATAATAGATTTATTGGAGAATAATATCTTGGCAAGGTTTGGCTGTCCTAAGAGGATTCTAACTGATAATGCAGCTGCATTTAAGTCCAAAAAGATGATAACTTTTGTCATAAGTATCATATAAGTCTATATCATTCTACTGCATATTATCCATAGGGTAATGGACTTGCAGAATCCTTTAACAAAAGTTTGGTGAGGATAATTAAGAAGTTGTTGGAAGAAAATAAAAGAGCATGGCATACAAAGATGAAGTATGCTTTGTGGGCTGACATAATCAACACAAAGAGGGGTATTGGAATGTCACTGAGTCCAATTGGTATATGGAGCTGAAGTGATTTTTCTAGCATCACTAAGAGCAGTAGTTATGAAATTGTTGCAGGACCAGCAGGATGAACCTAATCATATGCAAAGGAGAATAAACCAAATTATTGAGCTGAATGAATTAAGAGATAAAGCATATGATAAGGTACAGATACATCAGGAGAAGATGAAGAATACTTTTGACAGAAAGGTAAAAGAGGACACCTTTCAAATTGATGATTTGGTGTTAAAATGGGATACCCCACATGAAGACAAAGGAAATCATGGTAAGTTTGATCATTTGTGGGTAGGTCCATACATTATTACAACACACAGGGGTAATAATGCTTTCACTCTACAGTATCAAGATGGGTCTCAGTATGAAGGAGGTCCAGTAAATGGGAGATTTATGAAACATTACTTGGAATGGGGGAAAGAAAATTTTATGTATTATAGTGTAAATATTTCTTTACTTTCAGTCAGTACAGATGGTGAGCTGGAAGATTTGAAGCCCGTAGAGAAGGCCCTAAGATCGGAAAGGGTAGACATATTTAGTTTCCATATTTTTGCAGAAAAAGAAAATAAAAAGATTTAAATTGACAATGGATTGGAAACTGGTCTACGAGTTCTTTGTTACCTCTCAAGGAGGATAGCATCCCTAGTGGAGCCAACTATTAGCACTATATTTGAAAATTTTGGATTATTTAAGGGTTTGGGAAATGACCTTATTTGAATATTTTATGGAGGCGCTCTTTAAGTTAATAGGTTTGCATGATCCTTCGTAGTGGGTCATTGGATGTGGAAAAGGTTAGGATCCACGGTGGTAGATCATTGTGTTATTGAAACATGCATGAGAAATCGAAATATTCTCACTAGCGGAATAGAGGTAGGAGATGTCAAGTGTCATCGGCTCAGATTCAAGATATAGTAGATCAACGAAGAAACTTTTTCAAATCGTGGAATGGGTTAATTGGTGAAAAGATCGGATGGTGGAGAGGAGAACAGAGATAGATCTACAATCTGAAATAATTTCGTGGATTGAACTAGCACGAAAAAAAGTCAAGATTTCAATCCACGGAAAGCTGTAGGGGCCACGTAGATCAACGGTTGCAACAAGAGGTCGGGTTTGATCGACGGATAAGGTGAATTCCACGAATTGAAGTTGCTCGGTCAATCACAAGTGAAAGAATTAGCGGAATGTTAAAGTACTCATGGTTGGACGACTTCGATGAAAGTAGTTCACAGATCAAGGGATAGTATTGATTCCATCGAATCAACTTGTGCATGGAGTTAGTCTCGAATATTGGTGTTGAGATTTTTCACTTAGAGGGGTCAGATTTGGAAGAAAAGTAAATCTACGGTCTAGATTACGAGAGGTGCGCCATGCTTATGAAGCATAAAAAATTATAAAAGGCATCTACGTGGACTTTCAAAAGTTTGTTTTCCTAAATTGTGGAATTGATGGTAATCTTGACTGTGTGCGAAGTTCCATTCTGGACGAATCTGAACACCATGCTAATTGACAAGGGTGCCTGATCTTTCATATACAAACAACATGGAGCTCAGAGTTCTGGCACATGAAATGGTCGTTGTAGACTTGCCCAATTCTGAAAATTGGAGATCAATTCAATAGTATGGATCAACCAAGTTTAAGTTACAGCCATGAAGACATCGAGGATGATAACGCAAGATGATTTTTAGCAAAAGATATATTTATGATAAATGTTATTTTAAATTCATTTAGTTAAGAAGTTTTGTTATCTCAGAGTTGCTTTGTAATAGACAAGTACTTTGACACATGTAATAAACGGTTTAAACCGTTAGGCAATTAGGTTTATTGTTCAGCTCAAGGAGCAAAGTATAAGTATTCAGACTTTTGATTAAGCAAGGGTTGGAACCCATGAGATTTTGGAGAATTGTGTTCTCAATTATTTCATTAATAAAATTGTAGAGCCGAAAGTTGGTGTTTCTTTCAAAGATTCCTGTGTTACTCCATGTTACAGTCTGTACTTTCCCTTCTTATGTGAATGTTTTTCTAGTTTACCTTTCCATTATGTTTTCCTTCATATCTGAAATAAGTGTATAACAGTTTGGAATTCATATATACTATGCTATGTCTATTGTTTTCATATATCCACTAAGATTTCTTCTAAAGTTAATACAGAATTCATTTTTACAATACTCTGTGTTAATGGTTTGTTCATGTTCTTCATTTTTCACCAGACAATCAAATTTTGGCTATGGCTAAGTAACTATCTTTCCTCTGTTTTAAATTTTCATGCAAAAAGTTATGTTTATAAATATTCATATTTTGACACCATAACCCAATGGTCATGTGTTCTATTTCAACCAATCCTATCAATTACAAACAATTTCACTTATACATATCTGGCCTTGTTAATATTCTGTGAGAGATCCCTCTCTGAAGAGGAAGAAGCCGGTTTTCTCTTTTAAAGTGGTTTTTGTTGTTTGTTGGGAATAGCCTTTACAACATTTGGTAAATTTCCAATGATAACACCTTCATCGCTTATGCTTGTCGCTGCCACTATGTGCAGGATGGGAACAATGTACTCCATCGGCATTACCGCTTCTTGGACATAAACAAGATTGAATGGAATTTTCCTCGTCAATCACTTACATGTTGTTCCATAGGCCCATAATATCGCAGGGATTTTCAGATCCCAATCATCATGATTTGTGTTGCATACCTTTGTTAGCGCATGTTCCAATACCTTAATAAATTCCTCGACTATTCCATTCGCTTGTGGGTGATATGGAGTGATCTTCTTGTGTTGAATCTGAAATTCCTCAGTCATTGTGCTAATCGTTCGTTTGAAGTGACTCCCTTGGTCGCTCATCAATATCTTGGGAAAACCAAACCAAGTAACCACATTGTCAAATAGGAACCTGGTTGCTGTCACAGTTGTACAATCCGTCACTAGTGTTATTTCTGCCCATCCTATTAAGTAGTCTGTCGCAGTGATGAAGTATCATGCACCCATTCATTTTCTTTGAGGATTGATGGGTCCCACAAAACCCACTACCCATTTATCAAATGATTGTAGCATGATCTGAGGTACTAATGACATCTTGTCCCGTCGTGACTGATTCCCCATCCGCTGACGTATGTCACAAATTTTAGCATAATCTGCGGCATCACTGTGCATTGTCGGCCACCATAAACCAACTCAAAGTATCTTTCTAGTGGTTATGTGTCCTGCATAATGTACTCCTGCAAATCTGTCATACGCCTCGACCAATATTATTTCATACTCATGCAGTAGAACATATCAACGTAGAGTTTCATCCTACCCCATTTTGTAGAGTTGGCCCACAATTAGCTGAAACTCTGCAACTATGACAACTAGTTGCTTATTTTGACTCATGGTGTTGTCTTCTTGTGCTTTTCTTGTCGTAAAAAATTGAATACTTTGTCCATAATGGTCATCTACCTTCCCGATCTTAAACAACTACGCATCAGGTAGGCCATCCTCGATGTTGCTTGGATCTTCACCCGTCTATATCACTGACAGATGATTAGGTCCGACATTCAACCATCCTGGCTTCACGATGATCTCAAAATATAATTCTTGGAAGAGTAGTAACCATCGATAAATCCCCCCCCCCCCAACACAGGCTTGTTGTCCATGTACTTTAGTGTTGAGTGATCTGTAAACATTTTGAAATGTCCTCCCAATAGATAGTGGCAGAATTTTTGCAGTGCATACACCATCAGCAATCCTTCCCTCTTTGTTGTTGTGTAGTTCCTTTTTGCAGTAGATAACTTCTGACTTACGAATGCGATCAGGTGCTCGATCTCTCCTTCTCTAGGTTGAGCCAAGATCACTCCTAATGTGACTAATGAAGCATTGAAATGGACGTGTAACTCCTTCGTCTAATCCAGAAAGACTAATATTGGTGCGGTGACCATTTTTTGCTTCAACATACCGAGACTTATATGAGATTCATCGTTACATTCAAACTTCACTTCATTCTTCTACAATTTCTCCATTGGTGCTGTGATCGCAGCGTATCCCCTTATGAACTTTCGATAATATCTCATGTGATCCAGCATCACCCTTATCTGTTTCACCATCGTTGGTGCATGTAGGTCGATAATTATTGCAATCTTGGTGGGATCGACCAACATGCCTTCCTTGCATACAATATGTCCCAATAGAATCTCAAATGGAGCACAAAATACACACTTCTTCAAATTCAGCGAGATCTGATGTTGTTGACATCTTTCTAACATTAATTGAAGGTTCACAGTATGGTATTTCACCAACCCATAGACGGTACAGTCGTCCATGTAGACTACCAGGAATTTGTGAATGAAGTCCTTAAACGCAACGACAACTACCTCGAGAAGATTGCAGGTGCATTTTTCAGACCAAACGACATTACTAAGTACTAAAAGCATCCCCATTATGTTACGAAAGTGGTCTTGTGCCTATCCTCCTTCACAATCCTTATCTGGTGGTATCCTGAAAATCCATCCATGAACGGGTATATTTCTTGTCCTCCGACTCCTTCCAATACTTCGTGACTAAACGGTGTTGGGAACGAATCATGAAGACTTGCGTCATTCAGCTTCTTTAAGTCGATACATATTTGTATTTCCCCTGTATTTTTTTCTTGAACAACCATCGAATTGATCCACTCTGGTTCTTTGACAGGTTCGATAATGCCAGCAGCCATCATCCGGTCTAGTTCGACTTTGACATGTTCGTTGTATCACAGGTTCAACATGTAAGGTTGTTTCTTTACTGGTTTCACATATGTCTTTAGAGGAACTTTCATTTCACCCAATTCTTTGGAAATCCCTTTCATCTCGACAAATTTAATTGGCAATAAATCCTGGAATTCATGCAGTAGGTCAGTGATCCTTGCCATAGTTGTCTCATCCCAGTAATCCCCAATATAAGCACATTTTGGTTCCTTTGTCATCCCAATATTGACCTTCCTCATTTCGAGCGGTTGTTTGACTTTGTTGGATGGTATCTCTGGTGCTGCGATATCCCAACTTCTTTACGATTCTACGATGTTGATAGCTCTTGGATTATCCTCATCGTCATGCTCTCTTGTCACATTGTAGCATTCTGACATTAACTATGTTACTGGTGTCTCATGCGATCCCATTCCGCTAGAACTATTTCCAACATGATATTGCAGATGTGTTGAAGTGTTGAAGTGTGCTACGTATAATCAGAATGTCATTCGCAAGGCTAAAGTATGACTGAATTTGGCAATCAATTCTTCCAACGTTGTAATTTCTCTTTGTAGCTCTGCCGAAACGTACCATCTCCTTGGTATTTCGTCTAACATATGGACAAATGCATGTACCCATTCTTCCTTCGGCTTCAATACCCATGCAGTTTGGCATGCAACTAGATGATAGTTGGGACCGTTCCTTCCATCATATTTATTTCCTTGGTAGTGCTCGGCTTCCCCAAATCGAACTTCCATTAGTCTGCGACATATCTTCCAGTCTCCCATCGAGTTCTTACGTGTAGCACACCATCTTGTCGGAGTAGCCTTCAGAGCTTCTTCCAGTGCCAACAGTCGTTGAGGCTCTGATACTTTATTCTTGAATTCATCAGTAAAACAAGCCAATTTAGGTAGTCCTTCATACGTTGGTAGTTTGATGACTTCCGTTGCAACCCAGCACATCGATTGAGTGATGCGTTCACATTTTCTGACCGATACTTCATGTAAGCGGTTTTGCTAGTTTTCTAGTGCATCATCAGAGTCCGACGATGTAGAGCTAGTACTTCACCAACCTTGCTCTGCATCTATGCTAGGATTGACATAGTCTTCAGAAATGTTATATGCATTATCCCATCTGCCCACAACTTCCTCTTTTACTAGCTCGACGTATCTTCTACCTTCCCCGGGATCTAATGGGGCAATGATCTGCATGTCATGATTCTCAAACATCATGACTCTTTTCTTGAAGTTAATAACCATTAGATTTTCATTTTCCCAACCGATCCCCAACAACGTGGGATACGAACTACTTTTGTCGACTATCTCAATGACGTCGAAGTATGGGTAGGTATTCAATCCCTCCACTTCGACAAGTAGGTGTGGTACTTTACGAATTAACGACACCTTGGCTTGATTTTCCAATCATAGTTGTATGGGAGACCAAACCAACTATAGTTTCCCCATCCTTTCACATGTTTTCTTTGTCAAAATGTTTACGTCTGATCCTAGATCCAAGATGACCGAATCCACATCATAGTAACCGATATGGACATTCATCCTCATTTCCCTTCCCGTATTTTTCCTATGCAAAGAATTCACAGCGTGGTCTTGTCACCCTTTCTCCTGTCGATACAACAAGCTCACTATTTCTGCTAATGCATTGGGATCTTTTGCTAGCAACAAACAACTTTCTATAAAATTTTCTAATGTACTAACCTTCCATGATGATCTCGACCTAGCTGTTAAATCAAAAGTTGGTAGCATTTTGTAGATAGGAAACTTACCAGTGTTTCTATTTAGTATGTCTCTTGTGTTGAAGAAATTTTCTTTCTCAACGTCGACGTTGAATTGTACCTTCTTTTGAGCCTCCAGTCGAATATTTATGAGTGGTCCATCATCTCCCTTCATTTCTCCTCCTCAAGTTATCACTCCATCATCTACGAGCTGAATTCTAGGTTCTGTCGATATTTTTCCTACAGTTGGTCCTTGATTTTGATTTTGATTTTGGTTTGCATTTTGGTTCGGTTGTGGTTGTGGCTGGTTCTTCGCTTGCCACTTTGCAATCAGCTATGGGCATTCTTTGACAGCGTGATCTATGACACTACAATAAGTACATTGAGATTGTAGATTTAGATAGTATCTCTAGTAGTATCCCAAAACTCCGCAATTATAACACGTTACTGGTCTGTGACCTCATCCCATAGCCCCTCCATGACCAAATCCTCCATTTCAACATCTGCATAATCCTCCTTGTGGCTGATACTATGGTTGGTTGAACTGCTGCGGTTGAGTATATTGCGGTTGTTGTTGGTTATATTGCATCTGGTTGTACAAAGGTTGCTGCTGAGTGAACTACGGTTGCTATTGAACAAACCGCGGTTGCAGTTGTGGTCTTTTCCATTGGTCGGTGTTCTTCTCCTTTCATAAAATACGTATCTAGGCTTCTCTCTTGGAGCAAGACATATGCTTTGTAGTCCTTTTCTTCATGGACAACTGGTCGAAAAAAGTTATAAAACAAATTTGATGGCTTTGACACAACCTTCTGAAGGTATACATACTGTTCGGGTCGATGTCCTTTAGTCTGACAAATTCGGCACCATGGAAATGCACCTTTATTTAATGGACTAGGGGCTCCAACCTATAAGTATTCACGGAAGTCCAGCCATTGATCCTTATGATTCCCTTCTGTTCGACATCGACTGCATCATACTTCTTTGTGAACTTCTTTTCCCTTATTGATATCCTGCAAATGAATAGTAAGGTTCACTAGTTGTGACTATATCTCATTCATGCCAACTCCCATTTCTCCAACTAGTGAAGCTTCCAACTTCATCGCAATCTCTAGAGCTTCAATCTAGGACACAATGTTCTGCTGCATTAATGGCATATGTATTCAAGGTACCAACTCTGCGATAAACCACTCCTTATGTTGGACGTCACTCATTTCAAAGTTGACTTTATCCATCAGAGTTTTGAACCGCTGATCAAAATCCCATACAGATCCATTCAGATATTGCTTTATTTCCTTCAACTCGGTAATGTATTGGGACTCGGATTTGGGCTTTTTGAATTCCTCAATTAGTTCAGTCTTGATCTACGCTAGGGTCTTTTGTTGATGCCCTATAGGAACTTGTACAAACTTCATGCACCAATCCAACACTTGGCCTCGAAAGGTCGTCGCTAATTGTCCTTTCTTAATGTCTTCATCCTGCACTTTCTTTGTAGTCCACGTTGTTTGCATAGGAACCAATACTACTTGGGATCTTCAGTCCCGTTACCCTAAAACAAGGGTATTTTTACGTTGTCACCCAACATTTTGGGTCTTCGTCTAATATTCATTGATCCATTATTGTTACTACTGTGTTGATACGCAAGGAAGTCTTGAGACGATCTAGTGTTTCTTCCTCCTGAATTTGGCGCAGTGCACGGAGGTGTAGGTACGTTATTGCTTTGGTTCGGTCCTTCCTCGAGCTCAGCCGTAGCCTGGTCATTTCCTTCGGCACTGTAGATCACTTAGTCCCTTGTGGTCTCTTCTCGCAGTTTCTTGTTCCAGTCACACTAGGACTCTCCTTAGTCCTCCGCCTCTTCTCTTACCGGAACCTCACCCCACTTTAGAGGAGACCACACTCTTCCTTGACTTCCCTAACAGTCTCATCATAAATCCCATCCATCTACCCCGTATCATTCCATATAACCCTCGTCTTCATGGTACACGCAACCGCCGCACACCAGAGCTTTACTCGTCGGATTTCATCTTCAGTATTCCCTTTTCACAGATGAGCATCTTAATCCAAAGCTGTAAAGATAGTAGAAATCGTCCTCTTGGTCCCTTAAATAATTCCCTCTCTGTGTCACTGTAGGACTTGACTGTGTCGACAACAAACTTAGTGATATATCCTTTGTTAGATTTTTATCATTTAATCAATATAATCTAGGATCTTATCTGAGAGAATAACATGCACAACAATAATCACAAGAGACAAGAGACACAAAGAGTTTTCCTCGGGGAAAGCATAAAGGAGAAAACCCCGCAACTTCCTCGGAGATAGTATGAGCACCAATAGCAAAAGTAAAACCCAAAGACACAAAGATGATCTCAGACAGTGGTTCTCTCTCTCACTTGTGCGAGCTCCTCTTCTCTCACTCATGCGCTACAATTGAGTGAGTGTGTGTTGCAAATAGAGAGTCTCACACTCTATTTATACTTGTTTTCCACTTGACTTTTACTCTTACAGGGCCGACCTCACTAGGAGAGTCTAATAACCCTAATACCCTTCAACTGTGGGGACTACTGCCCTGACTTACAATGGAGGGTTAACCTCAACTCAATTGTGGGGACTATTGCCCTGACTTACAACATAGGGTTAACCTAAATGACTTTACATGACTTCATTATATTAATGACTATCCCGATCGGAGGAACAAATATCTTCGTCGGGGTATAATGAAATACAATATAAAATATACAAGTGAATACATTCTAAAGTTACAAATACATCAACATCCTTCCAAAATGTTGTCGATCCACACCTCAACAACCCTTCAAGCTTTGTTGTTTACCTTTTGCAAATGTTGGATAAGTTCAAGGGTCCACTGATTAGGTTCGCCTCCTTGGAAGTTCCTCTTCTGGAAAGTAAGCTGCGCCAGCCACTTGTACATTATTATTGGGAACTCAACGAAGATAATTTCGTGAATATCAGAGTAAATGTATCTTCCCAACCACTCTTCTGTGGACAATCTGGATTTCTGGTTCTCTTTGGTTGCGAACTCTCGAGCCTTTTAATCGAACCAGTCCTGGATCTCCGATTTCGTCGGATGCTACAACATGTCCTCTTCTTCCTCGCACTATGGTCCCAACAACAAAACCATTTGTTGACACACAATTATGTCGACAGGGGTTCACTCCATAGGTCTGTTGACACCCATCTACATAATCTCCCTAAACATCAACCCAGATAAGTTTTATCCTATCCAACAACACCTTGTGAAGCAGATGCAGTCTCACCCGAGACGTCCGAGGGAGGGATGTAGGAACCACGTTTCCGCATAAGGAAGAGGACTTGCGCACTATGTCTTATTCTATTGCAGTATTACTCAGAGATCTAGAGGTTTACAAACATCATTCATGAGATCTACTTATCATCATTTGCAGTAAATTTAATTATCACAACAACATAACTCAGATAAAAAATACATCGACATATATGAACCCAATAGATATAACAAGACTTCACATCATTCAAACATGAAAAACCATAGTTCACACCATTACAGATTCAATAGATACACAGAAAAAGACAAGAATTCCATCATCAACATTCTCCTTATATTAGCTTAAAAAACCATCAAACATCCCTTGGTCGAATAAACTCAAACCAAAAACACAGTCATACACAGATCAATCGATCACATACAAGCAAATTACATTCCCTGGATGATTTATTCCTCTATCTTCCTAATTCTATGTATAGGCTTAAGCCGTTACAAAATAGTCTGGGTCGTCTCTCTAATTAATTTCGACCAAAACTTCTAACTACTGTGACCAAACCGACCACACTTGCCAGTTTCTTCTTCACACAATTGAATATTCCGCTTATCGATGTCTTCTTTGTTGCACCTTGTGCATCTGATCCCCTTGCAAACAAATACAATGGAGTGACAATTAGGGACATGGTCAATCCCTCTTTCCTACTTCCAGAGTTCCCAAATCCTATTATGATCAAGGAACACTTTTTAAGCAATGCTCACATTGGAATGGGTTGTTAGGGCCACCTTCAATATTTTTTAAAAGAATTCAATCATCTATCAACGAGGGGCATCTATGATGGATTAAGAAACCCTTTATCCATCAATTCTTTTTTGGGTAGCATAAAGATTATGACATGGAGGCATTACATGTAATATAACTCAATGTGCCGTAGGATATATATTGTATTTAGTTGAAGCCATGTTTCTTATTGTTGAAATGACTACACCAAAGTAATTTCACACCAATAAATTTTAGTTAATCACTCTAATAGTATGCAAGCTCAGTGAAATAATTATAGTTTAAATTTCCATGCTTTGAATGCATGAGATCCCTATGCCAAATTAGAAAGATCACCCAATTTTGGACACTTATATCTATTATTTGTTGATCCAATATAATTATTTATATTTTCCTTTAAAAAAAGAGCCACTTAGTGTCACAATTTAGGGATAATATCATAATGGTGTGAGCCTCCCTTCACCATATTAAGGACTTCTTAATTTAATTGCTAGAAGCATATCGCACTTTAGAGTGGAAGAGAAGAATCACTTGTGTAAGGGGGTGGAACACACTAAATAGAAAACATTTGGCTTTTGAAAATTTTAAGTGAAAAACATTTTTAGGTGAGATTTTTTTTAAATTTTTTTTGGGTATTTAATAAATTAATGATTAAAAAGTGGGTTTATGTTATTTTTATGAGATTTTTTTTCCTATGTAAAAAATTATTATAGTTTAAGAATTAAATTAAAATATATATTATCGAGTTTTATAGCTTCTTCCAAATTCTAAGAATATACTTATCATGTATACTACTTATTATAGTCTTCCATACATTAACGTAGGTTTATTAAAAATATGTCTCTAACATTATCATTCATATAACTTATATATGCAAAAATTTTAAGATTTCTAGCCAACCTGAAGCAACCTTTCTCAATATTTAAGTGAAGGCAAAATAGTTTAAGAAGAGGCTAGTTCGCCCTTGAATTCTTGAATGACCAAAGTACCTTCTTGCAAGGCAAGATCATCATTTCATAATAGATATGTTTTTTAATTAAAATCTATATAAATGTGTGGGAATGATTTAATGCGTGAGAATAATATAAAATCAAATTGAAATTTTTACCTCCATTACTCAATGCATAATATGACCTAGAGGCAAATTTGTAATATGACACTTTTCATTACACCAATATATCATCAACTTCGAATCCCCACTTGGTGGTACCTTATACCTTGGTTGACATCGTATGTATAAAGAATTCAACTATGTTATTAATGCCTTGCCTTGTGTCATATTTAGGGAAAAGGTAATGATGATGGTTAAGAAAAAAATTAATGCACAAGTGTTGCTCAAACTTGGTGTTCCTTGGGAGGGCTCATCAAATAATCCTCAATCTCTTTGTAGTCTACTACTGTTTATTTAAGGATCTTAGTTGGTTTCAATTTTGGGCTATCCATCATTTTCTATAGGAAAACATGATATTTTGAGACACTATACCAGATGCTAAATTTCTTCCTTGAAATAATATCTTGTTTGTCAAAAGCCATAAAAGCCATAAAACATACCAATGCATACTCTATGAGCCTTTACAACAAGATTGGTCATCGAAAATTCAAAACATTCCTAAAGAGATTCCCTTTTCCACTGTATTGACTCACTAACTGTTTGAAGGATTTATTTTTTATTTTTTATTTTTTTATCTAACGCTCCCATAAATGCCATGTATATATAGTGATGGGTTTTGAATCTGGGTGGCGACAGTGATAGCCTAATGCCCCAACTACCCAACCTACAAGAGGAACCCCATTTGAAAGACTTGATTCCAATTGATTTGAAAAAATGATAAAAAAAATAAATTTTGTAACCCCATTTGAAGGCCTTCATTCCAATTTGATTCCAGATTGATTTTAAACTAGCATACCCACATAGTTTGTGGATGGATCACGTCGATAGCGATCAAATGGTTGAGAGATAGCTATGGAATGGAGACAATTTGGAATTTTTTTTTATTCGTGATATTCTTCTAGATAAATGGGTTCAACTGTGAGTTATCCATGGCTAGCTACATGTTATCACTATTATTCTTCTTGTTATCCATTTATTAACTATCAATTATTTTTTATATTCTTTTTCTTTTTATCTCACATTCTTCTAGTTTTCTGCTGAAGTGTTAGTTATCCATTCATCGCCTATGAGTTATCCATGCATTGATACCAATTATCCATTCATCACATTTTTATTTTCTTTGTATTATAATTTTTTATTTCCAATTTGAACGACTACCATAAAATTAATCACGACAGTACAGTTGTGTCATCCTCGTTCGTTCGTAGATGAAAAAACATAAACCGTAATCCACCCCAAATCTCAAATAAAAACATCTATCAACATAAAACAGATAAAAAATAAAATAAGTGACCCACAAATCCCACAAATCCCACAAAATATAATAAATCTCTCAAACTTTAATAGTACTAATAATTATGTAATTACATCGTAAGGCGTTTTCTCTCAGAAGTTGGTTTTCGAACTACTGTAGCTTCGTCGTCCCTCCCCGCAAATTAAATTATGCCACACATTTTCCAATAAAAATTGTAAAAAACCGCCACGTGGTCGGACAATCGGTCTGGAGTTCATTGTCGTTGGTTCAAGCAAGCAATTTACAAAGAGGAATGCAGAGGCGGTAGAGGATGTCTACGAGCGATTCAGTTCCCGATGAGGTCTGGACTGCGTGATAGGGAACCTGGAGGATACAAGTGATCCCAACGCCGTTTCCCTGGTCTGCAAGATGTGGTACCGTTTAGATGCTCTTACTCGCAAGCATGTTACCATTGCGTTCTATTACACCATAACCCCTTTGTATCTTAGCGCTCAGTTCCCAGGGCTTGAGTCATTGAAACTGAAGGGGAAGCCCAGGGCTGCCATGTTTAATTTGATTCCATCAGACTGGGCCGAATATGCGGAGTCGTGGATTAACCAGATTTCCAAGACATTTCTATGCTTAAAGTCTCTTCATTTGCGCAGAATGATCGTTGCGAATGAAGATCTCAGTCTTCTGGGTCGCGGCCGCGAAAACATTCTTCAGGTGCTTAAGCTGGAGAAGTGCTCGGGATTTCGGGCTCCTCACAATCGCACAATCCTGCAGGTAATTTTCGCGATCTTTTCAATCTTTAGCAGACCGAAAAGAAATCACATTCTTTAGTTGAAAGTCATATTTTGTGAATTATTCAACAAAAATCCAAAGCAAGTACTCTTTTGGCTCAAACTTTGGCAGCCATTTGATTTATAACAGGGTCATTAAAGAAAGTGTTGGAGAATTTGGAGGTTTGAGAGATAGATTCCAATTGTAGAGGTTTCTTTTTAATCTATGTGTTGTTTGGAGTGGAGATAACGAAAAACCCTAACCTCAGATAAGGGGTTTCAAGTTCAACTCCTCTTCCGAGTCAAACGGAGAATGGCAGGGGGGAGAAATTCTATCTAATCCGACAACAAAGCCTTAAATGTTCAACATTCACAAAAAAAATGGAAGGTAACCTTGAATTGTAAACCGTAATTTTTTTTTATGAAGCGAGCAAGTCACATTTTAATAGAAGTTGAGAGTTTCAAGGTAAATTTGAAATTCATACTCTTATTTTATTCAGAGATCTTAGCTTTTCTGCTCAAACTCCTGGATACGATTTGTTGTTGTTTTTTTTAATATAATTCCCTTGCAGTTTGCAATTTCTTATGAATTCATGAACAATAATTACTCTCTCGACTTCTCTATGAAGCTCTTTACAAAAAATTAAGTGCTTCTTTTGCATGTTTAGTAGGACAAATCACAACTTTCATGTAATTTCAAAGGCTAACGTGGGTAAATTTCCTACCACCCACTTTGGCATTGAAAAGTACATAACTTAGAGAAATATTAGTTTTAGAACTACATATTCATTTGACTTCGTGCAATGAATTTGGTGGGATATAGATGAGAAATACATTGCAAATAGTACAACTCTTTTGATGAAACCCAAGGTTCGTAATCTCAATATCCAATAGGTTTTCTTGGTTCTGAGTTTAAGAATTGGTTTTTGCCTGAGCAATTTTCATGTTTGGGCATAGAGGCCAGGCTATAAAAGTGGGATGTTACAAGTACAGGGTGATACTTCGGTAGAGAGACCAGTTTCTGAAAGTGAAGGTTCCTAATATGGATCTTGATATCAATCACAGCCTTGAAATTCTGAAGGAAGAGGATGAAGAAAAAGACAGGAGGTATAGAATTGTTGCAATGGCTGTTGACAAGGGTAATAACAATGAATATGTAGTCCGTTGGGCTCTCGATCACTTGGTTTCTCATGGAGAAAGTTTGTTTCTTATACATGTGCGACAACCAATTCTAACCATTCCAACTCCAAGTATGATATCTTCTTCCTGCTTTAACATTCTATGTGGGGATGAGGCGTTTCAAACATATGTCATTGCGTAGGCAGGTTTTTTTTTATAGAATCTTTGCATAGAGCCTTCGGATCTTGGTGTTTAAGAACTGTTTCTCCGATAGATATGGAGATTCTGCAACATCTTGTTTTCATGGGTAGAATAACAAAATAGTATGTAAAGCCCTGTTTCAACTTGAAAATCTTGGCAATTTTTCAATTTTTGTGGTTAACTTGGTTGTTGATTCTTGATTGTCATTTAATGAATATTTTTTTGTGAATTCCCATGGTTTTTTTCATTAGCAAGCTTTAAATTAAATAATAATAAAAAAACCAGAGTTGTATGTTAAATGATTATTCAGAAGAGACTTGCAAAACAGCTATGACATGTTTGATTATCAAGTCAAGCACTGAAAGTGTTGGCCAATCTTGAAACAGGAATTTTAGATAAATAATCAAGCAATCTATCTAAAATGAAACATCAATCTCTATTTTTATATTGTAACATATTTCAAATCAATACATAACTAGAAGCTTATAGGTTTGCTTTGACAAATCAATACATGTTGACAATAGCATGCTTTGAGTCATTTTGACATTGCAACTTAATTGTGAGTGCAGAACATAGTGCCATTGGGTCAATGCATTATAGTTTTATTTGAATGCCTGGATATTATTTGCAGGACACGAAATTGCTTGTACCCTGTTGTTGATCTATATGTTTAGTCAATACATTTTTAGCTCTCGATGCACTCGAAGAAAGAGTTGGAAATCTTTGTAGATATTTTTGGTATAACAAGCCATAAATATGTAAGAGGAAATCATCTCTCTTGTATGATGTCATAGCTAAATTGTGCACATATACGAAGAGAAGATAGTTGATTCATTTAGTAAAGGTAGCTACACGAGTTTAGTTGTATGTTTCTTTCTTTTAAATATTAAAGCCCTGTACCACATTGTAAATTTCTACAGTGTTTCTTAGAAAATGATTTAGATGAGCACCATAATGCCAGCTATTGAAAACATGGAGTGTATTGTTATCCTTGCAGTACTCTCTGCATTCAATAGTACATTAATTAATTAATTAGAATTGATCACATTAAGTAAAATTAGTGGTTCATAATATTTAATCACCTATGATATTTACCTATGGTTTTGCTATTATGTACTTTTAATTTCAATTGCTGAGACAATCTGTATGATGCTACGATTCACTGGTACCTCTCTATCTGAGTAGAACATATTGAGATCAATGCATTTTAGTCTTGGTAATTAATGTTAGAGCGGCATATATGTTAATAGATATTTATACTTGTTTTTGCAGGCATGGAGTGCGCCAATTCCGCACAGGGTGGTCCGATGGACCTGAATTTATAACACAATGACCAATTCTTCTGTGGTCCGCACAGTTCATGGCTTCGAGCTACTGTCTATGGAGCCTTGATTATCTTGCCAAGGCGGGGAACCACATATCCCTTGAAGTTTACCAGGCTCCATGCCAGATTCCCAATCTTCTAGGTTTGCTGCAACTATTCTGTATTTTTTATGTTACTCACTTACAAATATTCCGTTCTGCTTGATTTCAATTTATGTCCTAATGCGATTGAAATATCTGACCCTATTTGCATTCACAGAAGAATGGTGGAATAGTAATGTGATTGAAATATCTGACCCAGCTATTTGCATTCACAGGAGAATGGTGGAATAGGAATCCTATGGACATTGAGAACCAAGCAACCCAAACAGGAGCTGCCTGAACGTTTCAGATGCATTTACTATAAATGGACAACCACGCACCCTATACAAATGTTCAAGTTCAGGTACATTTCTGGCTCAATTAATGCATCCAACAGACTCAAAATTTTCATTTATTTCAGAATTAAGTTCTGGAAAATGATCGGCTCCTAATGGCAAATGATGGATTTGCAGATACCTTTCGTGTCTCTGTGAAGCCCGGGGAAACGAATCTTCTACGCGTCATCAATGCTGCGCTGTTTTTTCAGTGGCTAACCAACCATTCAATGACCTCTTCAGACGAATTTTCTGATGCTAGGCCCCGACCAGACAACAGATTACTTGTCACTGCCAATCAAGCTACAGACATATACTATATGGCTGCTCGAGCATATCCCATTGGGAAAGGAATTCCTTTCGATAACACGACCACCACCGCCATTTTAGAATACGAGGGAAGCTCTACCACATCCGCTCCATCAATGCCTAATCTTCCATTTTATAGCGATACCAAGACTGCGACTAGTTTCGTTAATGGTCTGAGAAGCTTGGGCTCACACGACCTCGGTTTAAGGTTGATAAAATATCCAGGGCAGCCTTGTGGAGGCCCCAACTTATCCAGATTTGCCCTACCAACAACTTCTTCAACCCTTCAAGCTCATCATTTTGGTATGAATGGAGTATTCTCCAGGGACTTCCGCGGCAATTTGATTATACTGCACATGACAATCGTTGAAGGGGAGTTATCAGAAATATTTTAAAGGTGATAATGAGGAAGGATCTGATGAGAGAAGTCCGATAATCTGAATCCAATATCAAACCATCGCTTTTTAGGAAAAACAATATAATGAAGTGATCCCAAAGTGAAGACAAAAACTTGATATTGAAAATTCGAGGCTATAGGTTCGATGAAGCAATTGAGCGATCCACATCGAAAGTATATTATCAGAGTTTACCATGAAAATTCCAATGGCTCAAACCCAACCTAATAAGTTCGACAAACATGCATCCAGCCGTCACCTTCAAAGCTGTATCATCGAGGGTATGATAAAGACGTCTATCATGGACAATCTAATACAGCAAGCCCTATATGATAAGTGTGAAAAATCCATTAAAAAAACAAATCCGATAACCCAAAATTAGTTGGACTAGGTGAACCCAATGCGATCAAGTTGAAATAAATTGAGGCATTCAAAATGGGTAAAAGATTCAAATGCCAATAATCTTTCATCATTTGCACATTTTTGAAAAAGAAGCAATCATTAATCATGAGAAATAAAGACACCAACTCCATAAAACAAAGGAATCATTTTCCAGGAGGAGAGTACTAGTATGTGACAGCAAGAGTTAGAATATCAATAATATTAAGGCTAATAGTACCATTTATCATTCAAAATCCGAAATCAAAGAACAATTTCTATCCATAATAAAACCATTAATGAGGAGTAGAGTAATTTATAAGTAAAACTTGAAAGAACAAAATCATAATCAAATCCAAAGATAATTAATCACTACCATAGAAACTACTAGGATCCAAAGACTCCTTACACTTTACAACTAATCCTAATTTAGTAGGAGGCATATATTTTTCCCTAAGAATGAAAAGATATACAGAGAATTGTTGTAGTAGTTAGTCCCTAAAATGAATTAGGCTGAATATAATGCACACCAAGGCATGACGAAGATCAAACTTTATAGATATTAGAGCTAAATATGTGTGAAATTGAGATATAAATTTGTTGTTTCTCCAACTTCACTGTAACCTAAATCACCTGGCACGGCACACGGGGATTCGAGTGTCCGACACGAACACGGTGACCACCAGAATAAGGACACGTTATATATATATATATTAACAATAGAGACATATAGATCCAATTTTTTACAAATATTCAATAGAAATCATAATCAATGCACATTTAACATTAGTAATTACGCATTTACAAATCAAATCAGTAATCACAATGAGATTATGAGACACATAGATAATTCATGATAGTCACGATAATCATAGAACAAGATGTCAATACTCGGGAGTCAGAACGATATTTCTCATTAAGTCATCAAAATCAATATGTATTACATAGTTGTTGGAATGCCACTGGAAAATTCCAAATAGAATAATAGTAATAGCAAAAGATAAAAAAAAAAGTGAAAATTTTGATTTAAACCAAAATCCCAGGCATCTCTTCCACCGAAAACGTGTCCTAAAATCAGGACACATTGGTGACAACATAGGACACACGTGCCTGAAATCAGGACACACTGAAAATTCATGTCTGGCATGCTCTGTCAGTGTGTCTATGTCGAACATGCAGACACGGGACACACATGCTCTTTTCATATTTAGTTGAGATATATGCAGTGCCAGTTGATGTTTGAGTCATCGGTACAACTAACACAACTACATGTCCTCAAACGTAGCTTTGCAATCCATTTGACGCTGAGGTCTCAGATATTATGTAATGCAGCTTACACGAACCAGAGTTGTATCTTCAGACAACTTAAGATTTTGGCCAAACGATGTTTCCTTGGTTATATATCTGGACATCATCTGTAGGTCACTTCTGGGTGAAATGGGATTTTCCGGTTCCTAGATGCTTAGTACTAAGTATTATCATAGATCCCTTCCTTGTATTTATAGAAGAAGTCGAATTTAGATGCATAATATTATGATATATCCCTCTTATTCGTAGAAGAAGCAGAAATTAGGCCATTGAGTTATTTGAATGAACTCTGGGGTATCCACAACATATCAAGAGTTGGGATGTTGTGTCAAACTACCTGCATAATCTCAAATTTCTTGTTGAGGAATAGAAGCTTTCTCACAATTTTGAGTCATCTAGCAACTGAGTTATAGCATGGAGAATAGACTGAAACCAATGGTCAATGCTCTCAGGGGCTTGATGATGATAAGCAAGTCTTCCAAGAAAAGCTTAAAGTTACCCTTGAATGCACTATATGTCCATGTTAGATTAGGATTTTCGTCGCAAAGTGGTGAGCAGGCTGCTAGTGGCGACAAAGGAGAACTAGGAGGAAAACCCATTGTAAGGGAGTTCAATTGGAGAGATACTCGGAGGTTTCAAACCTTACGAAGTTAACAATTATTATGTGCAATGAAGATGGTATTCAAAGCTTCCTTAATCTAGATATAAAGACTGCAATTCCTTGCAGATCGAGAGAAACCACATGATGCTGTGTACGAAGGTCAGGACAATGAAGAATGACGCCATTTTTTCTTGGACGAATGTTTTCCCTCTGCTCTGCTCTGGTTGCTTGTTTGCAGGTATTCCAAAAGCATTTTCAAATGTTGCCTTCAATTGTTTTTTTGGATTATATGCATTGGTGTGGACGAAATTTTGTGGATTGGTGTGAATGATATTTTATGCATTATATGTATTAGCGACAACGTGGATGAAAAATACCTTGCAAATAGAATGTATAGTGTTAGAGTGGTGCAATTTAAATTTTGTTTCATATATGTAAATGAGTTGGTTTGCTCTGGTTGCCTATCTACAGGTATTCCAAAAGAATTTTCGCTTGTTTCCTCAATTGCTTTTGTGGATTGCATGTATTGGTGCGAACGATATTTTGTAGATTGGTGTGAATGAGATTTTATGCATTGTATATATTGGTGTGTATGAAAAATACCTTGCAGATATAATGCATAGTGTTAGAATGTTGTAATTTAAATTTTGTTTCAGCTATGTAAATGTAATTGGAATATTTAATGAAGCACTTTGACAATTAATAAATTCTCATTAGCGTATTCCATGGTCTTTCATTATGTGCCATATTTTACATGGTCAAAATAATGAAGCTATGCGGAGAAAGCTATAAAAAAATCAATTTAATAGCATGCATCTATTCTACCTTTTGCCAAACCGATAGTCAAATATCAGTAGTTTGCATGAAGTTTGCTGATCAACTGATTAGGGGACATCAAATTTGTAAAATAGAGGCATGTTTTTTCCTTGCCCTTTCCCAACAACTGCCCCAAATTTCCTGTTCTATTTTCTCATTGGTAGAAGTTTGTGATTACACAATTTAGTTTTGGTTTTAGCCATAATTGTTGGGCAAAAAATCTTAAAAAGGTAAAAATAAAATGGCTAAAGACTTAACATTTGGTCGGTTTCACAAATGGTGAGTGGAACTTCACTATGGAAGGACAAGAGCCAATTGTACACAATTTATTTGCAACATGAACATTAAAGCCCAATAGGCCAGAGCCTAGCAAGGCAATGTTGGGTTGGGATCTGAATACTATATTAACCTGCCCATTTGACAGTTTGTATGAATTTCTATACATGTCTGCAGATTTTATGGTTGTATTTGACAACCAAAATGCAGATTTCTTAAATGTATATGGGTTTGCAGATTTTATGGTTGTATTTGATAGCCAAAATGCTCTATGACGAACATTTTGAAAAGAATCCAATGTCCTCTTAATTTCTCGCATAAGGTGACTGAGACTAGAGTTTTCAATAGTGAGCTTGTTATTAATCCAGTCAGTGGCAGTCTTTGAATCTCCTGGAACCTGGTTCCTCGATAGACCTTGGGTTTGTCATTGTGCTAGAATCCATCGATCTTCGTCATCTATGAACCCAATGACCTCTTCTCAACTCCTCTGGATTTCATGCTAGAGGAATATAGTTTATAGAACATCACCAAGGAGACTCAAAGCTCAAGAAAAATATTGTCAAGGACATGGCAAAGCTCAAATAGAAGATCGTTCACATTATTTTAAGCGGCAAGGGGGATGAATTGAAGCCTAATTCGTGCAAGTCCGTGAAGGTTGGAGGAAATCACATATGCGTTGCCAACTTTGAGAAGTCGGAATCCAACTACCTCTTACGGCGCTGAAACGACCACATCATGCTCTACAATGAAGAAAAGGGTTTATGCCTCGAGTACATCTATGAAAATTATTTCCAGCGCCTTCAGCCAATATCTGACATTGTCGATGACGAGAAGAATATCGAGAATTCAGTTTTGCAGGAGCTGATGGAGAAGGTCGATTAGGTCAATGCACAAATCTTGTGCAAAAACATTAATCTAGCCTCCAAGCATTGAATTAGAATCTGTATTCTGGTAGTAGATGTCCGATAAGGTTTTTTTGTGGGGTCATCCTACTAGGGTTTATTTTTTATCGAATTATTATGGTGAATTGGAAGATGCTTTAGATTGGTCTTCACAAATATTCAAGATGTGAATATTCGTGTTCTTTATTTTGCAAAAAAAACACTACCATGGACTTTTTCTGGACTTCTTAAGCTTGTGTCTCGTGTCAGAACTTATTTGCTTATGTATATTAAGATTAATGGCACTTTTTCTTGAATAAACCTAATCTATGATGTTTTACATGCTTGATTTCGTGGTTGTAAATTCATAGAATACAAGTTGCATGATAACTTTACTTGGGTTCATTCAGGGTATAGGGTTCATAGGTTGAAAAATAGTGGATAAGACAATATACTATTATGTGCATTTGGGTCAATAAGTGTCTCCAAAAGTTCTTTTTCTATTTTTTTCTTCTACCAGTCAATGTTAAAGTGAATACTGAAGAGATGTGGTATCAAGTAGAATGAAGATTGAAAGTTGCTCACTGTAAAGATCACTAAAATTAGCATGACAAAGATCCATTTTTTTTCACAATGGGAAACCATCGGGAATTCCATGGATGCCCTTAAACATCTCCTTATGATCGTTTTGCTCAGATCTTCGGAGCATACAAGTGATGAAGAAATTACTTCCCTTGTATTCCATTGGACCACTATTTATGCCATCGATATCGATGAAGCAATCCAATGACTAGGACAACAACCATGCTACTGCAAAGGGATGCCTACAATGGCTGGACTTTCAACCCACTCGATCGGTGGTGTACGTGAGCTTTGGTAGCAGATCAACCATGTTCGACTCTCAGATCATGACTGGGTTAGAGGGTAGTGGGAAATGCTTTCTTTGGGAACTGGGGAATTCTGTGGTAGTTTGTGAGGGATTCAATCCCTCAACGGTTCCATGGGAAAGTGAAACCGATGCCTTTTTTTGAGATAAAAACCTATTGGTTGATCAGGAGGGGGTTTGGCAAGTTCAGGGGCGGTCTTTATCATATGGAAATCATCTTAGCCAAATGCCTTTTAAATAAAGGAATTATCAAGGTGGGTGCTTTGTTCGATTGGAAATATTGGTTGTAGAAGCAGCTAAGAGGATCCGTCGGCATTTGATAGAAATAATGTATGGTCAATTCAAGTTCAAAGTACATTGCCTTACAATCAAGAGTTACTTGCTTATCATCCCAGGTGACTTCATTTAGTATCTCATGGACATTGTGGGCCCTGATCTCTCTCAACTGGTTAACACTATAAGCTCCTTCAAGCTTTCAAGGCAATTGGAGAAAGCAATTCGTGCCTCCAATGCCCAATATGATGACCCAGATATATTAAATATTTTGAGAGCGAAGATGATGCCACACCATAGTGGAGACAGGGGTGGGATGTTTTCTCACTAGAATATAATGCAAGAGATCCTATGAATACCATTTTACAGAGTCTATGATGGCCAAGTACCTTAAAATTTATAATTGTCTTTAGAAGCTTAAACGTGTGGAACATGCTATGAGTGCTACATGGAAGACTATGAAACCAAAATGCTCTATTGCTTGCCTGTTTTCCACTAGGGATGGTGGTGGGAAGCAACAATTTGTATCCATTTTAAGACTATGTCAAATACTAAGAAATGAAATGAACCATTTTTTCACAAATCTGCAGTACTATCTCATGTTCAAAGTTCTTGCTTACTCATGGGTGGAATTTTTGGATGAAATGGAAGAACCAAGAGACCTTGATGAACTTATAGTTTCTCATGAAAGGTACCTTACTGCGATTGTAGAGAAGTCACTTCTGGGGAACGATCTCATCATTTATATAAAATAGTGTTTTCATTATTTGATCTCATTTTACGCTTTATGAGCCACGGGGATAGATTATATGAAAGTGTCCGTGAAATGAAGATGAGGTATATTGTTGCCCTTTTCCTTGTCCATGTAATTTGGTCTCTTTGTTGATAATAGTAGGTCATATGGCCAACATTTTTGTTAGATATTTGGCATATTTCTGCCAGGTATTCCACACTAACGTATGCATTTTTTCACTTATTTGCTATATAGTTGAAACATATTCAAGGCAGAAGTCCAAGAGAGAACCTCAAAATTTGGGGGCTTGGGTTAGTGGAGGAAGAAAGTCTTCATTACAACTTACAGGATAGTTTCTACATGTATTGGGAGAAGAGATGGATGTTATTAATGTTGAGTATTCATCTCTATTAGAGGGGTTCATTGCTCAACTGCCACTTCAACAACGTGTCGATTTGAAGTTCCTCTTATATTGGCTTGATTTCACGGAGTTTTACAGCATAATGCAACTGAATACACTTAGAACACCAACTAAATCGAGGAGGACTTCTATGAGGGGTGGGAAACAACCGCATACTGTTTGAAATATTGGAATTGTTTTTTGAGTCTACATCATTTACTAAGTAATATTATTTGCATTTGATGATATTGCAGGAGCTGGTAGAGAAGTTTGGCTTACAATTTATGAATGAAAGGTCTAATCATCATACAATGTATGATTCACTTGAGTCAATTTCCCTAAAGGACACTCTTAAGAACTCATGATTTGCCATCAACTTTTTCACCTCTATTGATCTTGGTGGTATTGCTGAGAGTTTGCGTGAATGTTTGAAGAATATGCAAAGATTTGAAATATTGGAATTGTTTTTTGAGTCTACATCATTGACTAAGTAATATTATTTGCATTTGATGATATTGCAGGAGCTGGTAGAGAAGTTTGGCTTACAATTTATCAATGAAAGGTCTAATCATCATACAATGCATGATTCACTTGAGTCAATTTCCCTAAAGGACACTCCTAAGAACTCATGATTTGCCATCAACTTTTTCACCTCTATTGATCTTGGTGGTATTGTTGAGAGTTTGCGTGAATGTTTGAAGAATATGCAAAGACTTACACTGCAACAACAAAATCCTATTTCAGAATCAGATGCCTCAAATTTTGATGTTGACTCTTCTAATTCTACAAAGTGTGTCTAACAAAACTCTATGAAACCACTTCACACAAATGAAATGCTTATGTTGACCTTGTTGACCCATGTTAATTGATGCATTGATTAAAAAAAATTGCTCTTCACATTCATAGGCTTACCATTTCATCAAGGAAATATCTTATGTGCAATTTGGAATTCAATGCTTTCAGATATAAAACTTATTAATCTACCAACATTTTTGAGATATTCCCATAACCTTTTATAGTTAATACCATTTTAAATGTTTTGTACAGTATGTTATATTTGACATTTTGTACAAGCTAATAGTAAATGCTATTTTTCTTGGAAAACTATGTGCAATAGTGTCTTTATGAAAAGCAATCACACATCTTGAAATACTGAAGTTTAACAATCAGTTATACTTGCATCAAATATTTCTTTCTTAGAATATTTTCCTTGCTTTCATCCTTGCATCAAATACTAATGTTCAGTTAATATTTGTTGGCACAATCTTAACAAAACCTAGGTTCACACACCACCATACCAACAAAACCCAATATATCGACACGAAATCATTTTATCCCTTTTGGTAACACCTACATAGCAAATGGAGTCTCACTTGAAGTACCTATGGGAGTTGCAGGAACCAGGTTTCCGTAGCGATGAAGGGGAATTCTGTCTTACATAACTATGACAAAACTAAATTTAACAGATCAAAGATTGCGATAGAGATCCACAGATTTATCCACGCCATTAACCAACTTCATAACAACATAAATATCCAATACAGTAACATTTTGATCCATTCATCCATTCACAGTTATTCATTTATGCATTAATAAAAACAATAATTCATCACACACCCATCATGCACAATAGACACTGGGATTTTAACGTGAAAACCCAAGATGGGAAAAACCACAAAAATGATCGTTAATATGGAAGAGTCATCGCTCGAACTCTTTAGGTCTGTGCACACAACCTACGAACATTTCTCCAAAACTATATTACAACGGATTTGCGCACACAACCTATAGATCAACCCTTGTACTTGCGACTCTAACTCAACTTAGAGTTCGACGAAAACAATATATAGCTTTTTGACAAGATACAAAAAGTCTCTTCTCTTCTTCAAAATTAGCTAGCCCCGAAAATCCCAACCCATTACAAATTTATAGGCTCTAATGGTCATTTTACAACCCATGCCCACTACCCGATCCTATAAATGCAAGTGGACACATTTTTTAACCGTCTAACCAATATTGTGGTTGGACTTCGTCAAAACAATTGGCTTTCCTTTATCTTCGCCTAACAAATCAGATTTGATCACTTTCTTGACCACTCTCTCACACTTTGTGACACACTTCACATGGAAATTCAAAACTGGTACCCAAAATATCTAAAACATACATAGGGCCAACAATATTTTTATGTGATTAACGTCCTTGTTCTTACATTTACATAGAATTAGATCTCATAAAGATGTTATCATATTCAAAGTGTATAAGTGAACATTGCTATTTAAGCTTGAATTATATTTGAAGGGGTTGAATTTTGACATGGAAAGCATGTAGCAAGTCTATCAATGTGACTTCAAGTTGGAAAATGCTCTTTTGTATGGATTTCTTGCACGAGTGTTCTCATTCTCTTTTAGACTCTTTTGAAGTGTACAAGTGTTCTCATTTTCTATTAGTCTTAAAATTGATCTAAATCCATTCAACTTTGAATTGTAAACTATGCATCAAGTTCATCATCATGACTTAAAGCTGGAAAACACTACTTTTGGATGGAAATCTTGCACCTCATCTCAAGATATTTGATTTTGGATATTCGAAAGTACTTTCTTGTACTTACAATTGGAAAATTTCTTGAGCTGGTAGAAATATACCTTGTCGTTCATTTTTAAATAATTGGAGTTTGGAGGCTGGCTTCTAAATGGCTACCATTTTCTTTTCATCTTGTGTGGTTCATTCGTATCCCAACTCAAATGTTGGGACACTTGCATACATTGCTCCTGAAGTTTTGTCCAATAAAGAATATGTTGAGTCATGACAAGGTAATCAAGGCCTCATGAAAACTCTACTTTTTTCTTGCTCTAATTTATTGATAGGTAATAACTCCCGATTCGTTTCTATTCCATTGATATATCATACATTTATACATTTCATGTATATGTACACTACCGTATAATCTTGACGGATTATATTCCAACAATCCCCCCCTTAATCCGAAGGGGTGTTAGTAAGTCCGAGCATGGTTCTGAATCTTTCAAACTTTTCTCGTCCAAGTGCTTTGGT
>LPNX010418163.1:343027-368549 GCA_001517045.1 Pseudotsuga menziesii
CACAATGCTTGCACTGCAAATCTGATATTTTGTTGGAGTTGTTTCTGCCCCCTCTGCCTCTGAATTTTCTTCTTCCTCTGCCTCTCTCTTTGCTAGAGAGAGTGACACCAACTACAGATGCTATAGATTGCATCTTTTACAACTGTTAGTGTAATTTACAATAATGAACTTAATATGAGAAAGAGAAAAACAATAACCTTGCAGGTCTACAGTCTCTGCCAAGGTGATTTACAATCTTAATATCTCATATTCAAGTTTTAAAAATGATACAATGACAGAGAAAATATTACAACCAACAGTCAACAATTATCTCAGCTCTTCGCAGATTTCAAAATCCAAAACTTTATGCAGTCAACATGATGGGAAGTCTCAACAATCTCCTTTCACGTAGAATGTGGTCACAACTTCAGTCTTCAAGTGGATGTTTGCAGCAGTCTAGGTTTACACATTTCAAGATTACAGCAACAACATATATCTTCCACAGGAATCTACGATATATATCAGTCACGGTCCTTTTTACTCAATGTAAAAATAAAAAATACTTGTAGACTTTTTACATCCACGCACGTACATTAGGGTTTTGTATTTCAAGCAACAAAAACGCGAGCTTCTTCACTCACATTTAGACTCGGCCTCCATGCACTTCACAAGCAGTCTTGAGCACCAGCTTGATTACAATATTCAGGTGGATATGAGCAGCTTCAGGAAAATGGAAGCAATTTACAACAAACACCAACAATATTCTGCTGTATCTATCACTCAAGCTCAAAGCACAACTTCAAATCGAAAGGAGAAAACCCATCACTCACATACATTCTAACTCAAATCTTCAATAAAGCAGTCATGGGCATCTTCAATACACATCAACCATATGAAAATATTTGCAGACTTTCCCAGAAAACGCCAAGCACAGGAATTAGGGCACAAATTAGGTTTTATGCACTTCTCGAGAAAAACTAGGGTTTTTGTATCAAATTACCATGCAGTAGAGATCACACAGCATCATCTCACAACTTCCATCTTGAACATGAAGGTTATATGACACAACCTGAACGCTTCTTTTCTGGAAGTCGCAGCCACAGTCTCTTCAATCTTCACGAGTTCAGTGAAGAGTCTTCAACGCAGCATACATTATTTCTCCAGCATACATTATTTCTCCACCGTAGTCTTCAACGCAGCAAGAGTCTTCACGCAGCCAGCAGTCTCTCCACGCAGCATTATTCTCCACGCAGGCAGCAGTCTCTCCACGCAGGCAGCAGTCTCTAGTATTCAACGCAGTATATTAGTCTTCAACGAAACCTTGAAATTGTAGAGGAAAAAACTCACAGCTCGCACCATAAACTCACAGCTCGCCTCTCATCTAATAAATAGGGGAATCAATAAAGATGAATCTCAATGTTTGCAAACCAAACAACAACAACAAACCCAGCAGATTTATAATTGTTTGATGGCGAAAACCAAATAGAAGTCGGTAGCTACAGATCGTAGAGATAAATCTTCCAAGAAATTCAAGCGTGTATTGAACAATCGAGTCCCTTTGATACAAAAAACTTTCAATCCATTTATAGATGTATGAAGATGGAGGAGAGGTTACCAGACTTTAAAATAATATGCAGACCTAAGGATAGTCTCAATGCACAATGTTAGAGCAGCCATCAATCACTCTCTTCAATACGCAGTGAAGCACAGTGCAGTCTCCAAGCAATGGCTTAGGGTTTATGCCTATAAAGAGAGCCCAACCCATGCACAATACTTGACGGTCTCAAATCGCAACAATATTCTCATTCCTTAGCGCAGGTCTAGAGGAGAATAATGCATACAATGCATGCGACTGGCAGACAGACTGGAAATGGACTGGCAAGCAGAATGCCAGGACTGAAATGCAGCCAGGAGTTATGGCAGGAACCCGCTCTGATACCACTGATAGGTAATAACTCCCGATTCATTTCTATTCCATTGATATATCATACATTTATACATTTCATGTATATGTACACTACCGTATAATCTTGACGGATTATATTCCAACATTTATATAGGAAATTCTGACTTATTTGAATCAATAGTAGTTGAGGATCACTATATTAAAAAATATTAAAATTAAATGAGCTTCTTGTGATCTATGATGTTTCTTTTTTGTTTTATTTGATGTTTACGTTGGCTTCTGGTTTTTGTACACTGCAAATGTATGGTTGTGTGGTGTGACTCTTTATGTTAACATCAAAGGTGATTGTGCTATGCTTTAACATTGTTATCTTAAAAGACATTCTTACGGTTGGCTATTAAATTCCCTTCCTTACAAGACTTGTAGCTGTATTCCATGGAAATCTTGCACCTCATCTCAAGATGTTTGATTTTGGATATTCGAAAGTACTTTCTTGTACCTACAATTGGAAAATTTCTTGAGTTGGTAGAAATATACCTTGCAGTTCATTTTTAAGTAATTGGAGTTTAGAGGCTGGCTTCTAAATGACTACCATTTTATTTTGATCTTGTGTGGTTCATTCTTATCCCAACTCAAATGTTGGGACACTTGCATACATTGCTCCTGAAGTTTTGTCCAATAAAGAATATGATGAGTCATGACAAGGTAAGCAAGGCCTCATGAAAACTCTACCTTTTCCTTGCTCTAATTTATATAAATTTTTTTGACTTATTTGAATTAATAGTAGTTGATGATCACTATATTAAAAAAATTTAAAATTAAATGAGCTTCTTGTGATCTATGATGCTTCTTTTTTGTTTTATTTGATGTTTACGTTGGCTTTTGGTTTTTGTAGACTGAAAATGTATGGTTGTGTGGTGTGACTCTTTATGTTAACATCAAAGGTGATTGTGCTATGCTTTAACATTGTTATCTTAAAAGACATTCTTACGGTTGGCTATTCATTTCCTTCCCTTACAAGACTTGTAGTTGCATTCCTCAAGATACAATACTAGGCTATTCATTTCCCTCCTTTACAAGACTTGTAGCTGCATTCCTCAAGATACAATACTAGGTCTACACTCACTCATTTTAGCTCCATTTTTTAGTCTTTTTTACTCTCCAACAATAACCTTTCCGCGTATTATTGCACCTTCTTGGGGCAATTGCTAGTTTAAGGGTTATGGTCTCAATAAACACACCAAATTGATTATTACAACCACGGGTTTGTCGGACATGGAATTGGAAGTTACAACTTCCACATAAGAAACACAGTCACAACCAAAGCAAAGCAAAGAGATTGTAATTTGTCGCATGAAGATCAATTAACACATTACGGTAGTGAGGTCGTTTCAGTGCACTTATAATCGAAACGAAAGGAGAGTCATTTTAGTCGTTGCCAAGTATTGCAACAGGAAGCTAGCAGGGAATAAAAGACACGAAGCAGAGGGTTTTATCTTTACGGTAGTGAGGTCGTTTCAGTGCACTTATAATCGAAACGAAAGGAGAGTCATTTTAGTCGTTGCCAAGTATTGCAACAGGAAGCTAGCAGGGAATAAAAGACACGAAGCAGAGGGTTTTATCTTGGGTTTAGGGTTTTTAGAACAGTGGAAAAAAATGAGCAGAAGTTTGGGGATACCTGTGAAGTTGCTTCACGAGGCAGCCGGGCATGTGGTGACGGTCGAGCTGAAGAGTGGCGAGCTGTACAGAGGCAACATGATCGAATGCGAAGATAACTGGAATTGCCAGCTCGAGGGCATCACCTACACTGCCAAGGTAAACATGACGAATACATACTCCCATTCTCATCCGTTTACTAGTTTAGGGTTTATATGGATAGACGCTAAGGGTTTAAGGCGTATTCTATTCTTATTTATTGTCATGATTCGAGGGTTCATGCAATGTGTGCGAGATGCATGTCTTCAGAATGGCCTACCTGATATGATAACTGAACTGGGTATTCTAAGAGAATTTGAACTCTTGACATTTGAAGCAGTTCATAATACAAAGGCACAGTCAACCTTGAATCTTATGGAAAACCTACGATGCTGTCGCATTTTATTGTTTTCCTTGATAGAATATCTATGTACTTGTGTTTACATTCAAATTTGAGTATTCTTTAGCACCTTCATCAACATGTTGTTGTTAAGTCTAGAACTTCCTGTTTTATTCTTTTACCTCGGGAAAGCTACTTAAGCGTCTACATTGTTGAGTGACAACCTGTGTATTAGAGCCTCCTGGAACCTGTCCTTCAAGCACCAAATTTCAATAGACAGTTCATCATTTCTGATGACTTATAATTGAGATTCAAAGGAAGTGAAACCTTATCCTATCTTAAGTCCTTTTTTTAGGGCTGGACTTAAAGTTTCAACTTTTATATTTTTTATATTCTATTCTTATTTATATTGTCATGATTCGAGGGTTCATGCACTGTGTGCGAGATGCATGTCTTCAGAATGGCCTGCCTGATATGATAAAAGAACTAGGTATTCTAAGAGAATTTGAACTCTTGACATTTGAAGCAATTCATAATACAAAGGCACAGCCAACCTTGATGTCCTTCAAGCATTGAATTTCAATAGACAGTTCATCATTTTTGATGACTTATAATTGAGATTCAAAGGTAGTGAAACCTTATCCTATCTTAAGTCCTTTTGTTTAGGGCTGGACTTAAAGTTTCAACTTTTATATTCTTTTTATCCTGCTCTGAGAGGGGGTCACATTTACAACTTTCCTAATCTTCATTTTGAGAAAATATTTGTCCCTCGATGCCATTTTTGTTGCCAATTATACTTGTGCCAAATTAAATCACGCCAAATTCTATTTTCCCTGCAGCATGTCCATCATTAGGGAATAACATGCCATCTAGATGGAAAAGGTGCATTTTGAGAGAATGTCAAAGGCTGCATGTCGCTATTTTTTGTACTTAGTAGCTACACTATTATTGAGTTGAATTTCTCTAATGTCTTCATAGATTGAATGGACAGTTAAGTGAAAACCTTGTATTGGCTGGAAGACTGTTTGTCATGGATGTTCTTGAAGCATAGATTGTATGACCTCATGTGCTGTGTGTCCCAATTTTGGACAATATCATATCAGGATTATTAGATAAGTAAGGCATCTACTATAGATTGGATTGTTAACTTTGTCTAAGAAAAATATCCAAAAACTGGACTGTATACTTGACAATGCGACATCAAATGGACCAAGTCTTGTAGAGAAATTATATTTAACAGTTAGTTCATGATTTTCAGCCACAGCACCAAACTTCTTTGATATATTTCGTAGCCCCTTTTATTTTAGAAGCATCCTTGAAATCTGAGTATTATTGTTTGTAAATTTGCAAGTATAGACCTATGTGCAAACCGTGAGAAGTCTGGAAAGAGTTTACAGAAACTGGTTCTGCATCTGAAATATTGTTTTTGAACCTTTAGATGAACACCCACTTTTGATCCTCTTCAGTAAAATGAGGCAGATTTTTAAGGGACTAACTTTCAATGACAGTTTTCAACTTTCTATCGGATGTCAAATATTGTCTCTGGTTCTGGTCCTTTCAACTTGCTAAGCCATAGAGATGAAAAACAAATATTTCAAATATTTGTTTGATTATGAAACCAATCTATTCTATCCTATATAACAGCTAGACTTTACAAGTATTATCATTGATGCCTTCTGTTTTGAACTTACTAAACTAGAATGCAGAAGATAAATCAGATATTTGTTTCTGAATTTAGCACTGACTCCTTTTATCCTGTGACTGCTTGGTTTGTTCATTTACCAATCCTTCTCCAAATATTGGCAAATTGATTTGCAGGAACAGGCCCATCTGTCATCCATTTTTATCTCTTTTGATCCAAGACTTGTTAATTAGTTTTTCAAGGGTAAAAGTGGATTTTCTCCAAAACCCTTTTTCCATCTGAAGAGGGCTAAATTAGTCACCCTTGATTTGCAGGAATGACAACCCCTTTCTATGAATTGTCTGTCTCAAGTTGCACCCGTTGCTTAGAGAATCTATTGTAATGAGGGTGCAAGTGTGATGGCTTGCGTGCAAAACCTTAAGATCTTGGTATTCAGTACATGGGGATATGTATTTGGACAAATGTTCATCGAAATCTATCCTGCTAATGTTACTATTGTGGTCTCTGACATGGAAATTGTAAACTGGATGCCCATTGGATAATCACCAAATATCTAAGTGCATCCAACTTCAGTTCCTTGGCAATGTGTTGATAAATGTTTATTACCCCCTGCAAGATGGGAAATGCCAATGTTGCCATGAAAAACTGCTATGCAGAAGTTTTTATATTTATTTTAAGAAATCTAAATCTACCAATGAAATACGCTACCTGGGGAAGCCGGTTGGGCACTTCCCCTCTGACTGAGGATGATACCCAGGATAAACCCATTGTGGAGAAGGTCAAGAATTTTTTAACAATATACTCATTTAAATGCTTAGCAGGTTACTTGTGGGGATTGAATCTGGGTATGTAGGATAATACTCACAACCACCCAGGCTAGACACAATTGATCATGCGGTTGTAAACATATTGCTTATTTCTTTTTAATCATATGATAACCAGCTCTATCCAACTTCCATAAACCTTCATTGTGCACAAGATCATTAAGCCCAAGAGTTGCTTGAGATTTTGCACCTTTGACAACTAATTAGCAATAACATCCATGCTTTCAAGCCTTTACCCAAATTCTACAAGTGCAACACCAGTGTTGCTCTATGGTGGAGGTTGAAACTTATTGTGACATTCCTACATTGTTTGTCAGTTTGCACCTCCTATGAAGTCAAATAAAGCTACACCTGAAAAATCTCTGAAAGAGCCCATAATGCAATTGGCATATCAATGGTGGCATATCTACTTTAGGAGCATATCCATGGTTGCTTACCATCAAGATATCTGCCTTCATTTTTTCACAGGAGCAAACCTTTAATACATGGAAGTAGAGGTATACTTATCTTCCGTGTTTATTTCTCTAAGTAAATAAACGGCATCCCTTTGCATTTCAGTGTGTTTATAAAATATTTACATGTTTATGGAATCATGGTAAACATTGACATGATAACGTTTAACTTGTTTTTTTGTGCAAATTATTATATTATTTAGTACGTTTACTTATTTCAATTCTATTCTTCTCTTTTTCCAAGTTTTCATTTTCATTTTAAAGATGAACTCTTAGTTATGCACTTTTAGAGGTGGCTAGCTAGTGGATCTGTCTGGGCAGATGGATGGCTGCAAAGCATTTTTGATCTCAGGGGGAGTGCAGTAGCGTAATTAGTGCAACCCTAACAGAAGTGGAGAGTAGCTCAGCTTAACATAAAACAAACTCTAATTTATTGCATGACAGCCAAAGACTAACATAATTAGAAATGAATTCATACATTAAGCATACAGTGGTGCATTAAATTTTGGAAACAATTTCAACTCTAAATTGTTATCAATTGAACAATGCTGTACAATGGGGTATAAATTACATGAATCTTTACAACAGCATTGTTCCAATCCATTAATAAACAATCAACTCCTTTACAATCTTAGGGTCGTGTATAAATGATCCAACTAAGGGAATACAAAATGCTTTGTTACTCATATGTTCACATTCTCTAAGTTACACAATGTGCAAAAATGCAGGAGAGGAAGAGATAAAGAGATAGTGGCGAATCATTGTGACTATTGGCCTTTTTAGCATGGCAATTTGCTGAGTTGTCTGTTTGCACCAACAAGCTTGTGTAGGTTTGCACCATCTCTGTGACAAAGGTCAACATGCCAAGGTAGTGCAACAATGTATTAGTCTGATTGAACTTTAAGACCATGCTATTGAGTTACATAGCTAGAATTGCATGGGTAGGATTATTAGTGGATCTGTGACACAATGTCAATACGCCAGTTTGATCCCCGTTGAATTTGGGCACTGAAATGTGCATTTTGCATTGATGATTCTATGATTTGTTGCACCTCAGGCTCTAATACAATGACAAAATCAGCATATCCATGTTTAGACAAATCTTGGGCGAACATCTCGTCGTACTTGTAATTTTGGCTTGTAAGTATGACTCAAAATCACAATTTAAACGTGAGTAGATTAAAGAGTCAACAGGTCTTACTTGTTAAGTCTTGCAACTTGCAAGATAGACTCAATTTTCTGCTTATAAAAAACATTAAAAACACACATTAAATGTTTGTTTTTCTCACCTAATTTAAATACACACTTGGAAGACCTAGCAATTATCTAGAATTCATGACGTTTTGTATTATGCAATAGTTTCATTGTACTTTTAAATGAGTCATAAAATTTTCATATAATATGGAGTCACATGGACATTGTAAACTTCTATATTAAGGATTTTTTCTCTAAATTTAGTTGTTTTTTCATTACCTTCTTCAGTCAACACCTCTGTTTTTCTTTAGTTTGAATGAAGTCTTACTCTTGTGTCTTAACATTATCGAGTTATTCTTTGATTCAACTCTAGTAACGTTTTATTGAAGACTGGATGAATGCCCAAGCAGTGTGGTAGGTCCAACTTGAATGCACTCTCTCCAATCTACTCGATGATGGTGTAAGGGCCACATTTGAGGGGCTTTACCTTTTTGCAGTTTTTTTAGAAGAACTCTTTCTAAAGATAAACTTAGATTTTGTCTCTTGTGCAAAATTTGAGATCTACATGGTGTTTATCATGCATGAGTTGGAACTTTAGTGGACCCTTCTACACATCTTCTTCAACTAGATCATGAATCTGTGAAATATAGTTGATTAACCTTATGCCTTGCCCATCTGTAGTGGCCTCCTTAACCATTGTTGCCTCAAGAATGGTTTGTGAATGGTAATGGATCCTTTGGAAAGAATCCAAGGCATGCTTTGGAAGTGCTTGTCACATTGTGCACTATAAATTAAGTGTGCTACCCAAATGGGATGCTCTCATCCCATGTCTTTGAATGTGATTGAAAATACACAAGTGCACCATGGTGCATTTTATTACTACCTCTATTTTCCCTTCTATTCGAGGATGGAAGGGAGTGATCCTCATAAGCTTGGTATCCATCAATCCTCATTACACTTTCCATAAATAGTTAGGGAATCTACCTGATAGAGATGGTGAGCCATTACCGAAGTGCACCTATACTTTATTAAAGAACAACTACATTCCCTATTCTATTGAAATCATCCTCCTTCAAGGCATCATCACAACTACTTTTATAAAGTGTTTGTAAATACTACAGGATAGTTGCCCCTATTAGTGGTCCATAAATCTATCTCCAAGGGAGTGGAATGTACTTTCCTATGGCCTGCTTGGGATTGAAGTGGAATGTATTTGCCCAACTCCTAATTTATTATCTTCGATACGCAGAGTGGGCTCTCATTTACAAATTTTTTCACAATTTGCATTATTCTCATCCATAAGAAATACATTTCAAATTAGTGGTCATCTTCTCCACTCCAAAGTGTTGATATTTTGGAATGGCATACCTTTCACAACCAGTGTGGTTTGTGATCTCATTTCAAATTAGTGGTTATCTTCCTCACTCCAAAGTGTTGATATTTTGGAATAGCATAACTTTCACAATCAATATGTGGTTTGTGATCTCCTCTTCGGACCAGAAGTAGCGTTTAATGGGTACATAATATTTCCCTAGAGTAAGTAGTCCCAAAATTCTCTATTGGCAAGGTTGTTGCCAAAATATGTATGATTGTATACATTTGTGTGATGTTGGGACACTGTGCATAAGCTTCTTTGAAAGCACTAAAATCAAATTGTTGAAACTGTGCAAATAACGTCAATGCAATTATTGGTTGTTGTAACAGGAAATTTGTCATCTTATTTGCACATGCTTTTTTGGTACTTAATCATAACGTTAAGATTTTGCAAATAGGTGATCCACTTTGTGTAGGCTTGCATTCTTGATCTTGCTTTGTGACTAAAGGCACTAGAGAGCTTTGTGGTTATCGTGAACTTTGATGTCTTTACTAAGCAAATAATGTTGCTAAACATTTGTCAACTTGCCTCAACACCACTGAGTAATTTAGAATGCTTGGAGAAGTTCCACAGTGTCATGTAATAGGTCTTTGATGCTACACACAAATTGTACACATGGCATCTTTAGAGGCATCCAACTTGATCTAAAAGGCTTGTTGAATGGTAGGTGAGGTAAGGATAGGGGTAGTAACTACTCAATGCTCAATCTCTTCAAATGCTTCATATTGCACGACTTCCGAATTAAAATATACTTGGTCACGATTCAGTGCATTAAAAGTGTGGGTGGCGTGGGTAAAGTGCATGATAAACTTCCCTATGTAGTTTTTTGTTCCCATGAAACTTCATAGGTTGTGGATGTCCTTTAATGGTGGTTAGTGAATTGTTGTTGCAATCTTCGTTGTATCATTGCTTAGTTCATTTTTGGTTCACACAAAATTCAAGATAAATAAATCATTGTTGTGTGAATGTATATACATGGTCCAAATGGTTCAATTAATGTTCAATCCATATTGTTCATGTTCAATAACAAATCTTTGCACATCATTACAAATACTTGGTCCAAATGGTTCAAGTGATCCTCCTAGGTCTTGTGGAAATCAAGTATGTCATTTATATACGTGATCATGAAGAGTCAAGATGTAGTGTTAGTAGTAAGTACTTAGGTTAACATACTCATTCAGTGTTAGTAGTAAGTACATAGTTCAACATACTCATAAACATTGCAAGGGCATTAGTAAGATTGAGCAACATCACCAACCACTTAGATGATGTTTTTCATGTTTTGAAGGTTGTCTTCCATGTATCCTTTGGCTTGAAATATATTTAGTGGTAACTAGGTTGATCTTGATAAATTATTTTGTGCTTTGAAGCTAATATAACAAGTTATTGTTGCATGGTAATGAAAATGTGTTCTTTATGGCGATATTGTTAAGTAACCAATAATACACATATGTTCTCAATGTGCTAATTTTATTAGGAATTAATAGAAATTGTGAATCCATATGAAGGTTGAATTGGGTCTGTTACACTGCATCTGTACTCAACGCACCTTTATATGTGCCCTAAGGAGAGAGCCATTTTTTTCCTACCAGGAGGGGTGTTGTTGAGCAATGGTGGTCATGGTCGAGCCCTTTGGTCCTTCCTTTAGGATTACCATGGCTTAATGGCACTACTCACTGCCCTTTGTTGGGGTTTATAACCCAGGGGTTGGTGTTCAAGGCTCCTAGGGGTTGATCATTGGGTTACATGGCCCCACATCTTATTTGCTTGCTCTGATGGCCTTTGCTTTAGTTGCGAGACATTCATCTCCCTTCACTGCCACTTAGGACACCCTCCTGGCCCTTCTGCCAGTTGACGCCTTCTCTCCCTGGCCTTATTTCCTCAGAGGAAGATATCCTCCATACCAGGCCTTCTTACTGCTTTGAGGATGGCGTTGAGGGATTTTACAACATTCCAGGGGTTGGATGGGGTATAACAGCCTCCCTCCAACCTTTCGTTCGTAGTGATTCGCTTATTTGAGCAAATTTTGGCACCTAGGGGAAAAATACCCCAGGTAGCCTACCTTGAGCCTACATTATGACTCTATGTTATTATTATTTTGTTTTAATTTTAAGTTGACATTTTATAATTTCAAATTGACATTTTAAAGGCATGTAGGCCTGGATATTTTTGTTAAAAGTGAGTGTGAGATCATATAAATAGATCTCCTCACTTCATTTTTAAAATAAGACACATGGGATGAATCATTATGCATTTGTTTTACCCTTCCAAGGGCTCTTTGGAGAGATGTGCCCCTCTTGAGGTAGATTTTCTAGCTTAATGCAAGCTTTTCTGGTGTTCTTTGGTGAAATTCTTTTGCAAGGTGATGTTTTGACTTGTTGGCTAAACACGAGCACTTGGAGGTAAGGCTTCTTATCTCTTTGTTTGAATGTTGGTAGATGATGCATGTTCGAGACTAAATGGTAGCCCTAGTGCTGCATTTTCTCCTAGGATAGGCCATTTCCAACCTTCTTGTCATCTTAGCAAGTTGAGGCACGTCTCCTTGTGAGAGTCCTCTAGGTTTTTCCCATAGTTTTTCTAGGATTGTTGCTTGACCTAGGATCTCTTCCTCTCTAGGTAAGCCCTCCTCCCTAGATGCCCTAGGTAGGATAGAGCCTCTTACTAGTTTAACCTCCCATTTTCTTTACATCTCTTCTCTTCCAAAACCTAGTTTAGGTTAGTTTAGTTTAGTTTCAGGGTTAATACCTCTTTCCCCAAACCAGATCTCTCCCTTAACCACCGCAGCCCTAAAACAGTCTCGTTGCCCCCCTCCTAAACCCTCCCTGTAACCTTTTCCTTCCTTGGCCCCTCTCCCTCATCTGTATCTAACCTTTGCTACCTTCCTGTGACCATTCACTGCCCCTTTTTCATTCCCCCACACCTACGCTAGGGCCTCTTCACACTCTCATTTGTCCTCCAAACAACCCTAACAAACCTTGGGTCTTTCCTTTAGGGTAGCCTTAGGCTGCTCCCTCTGTTCGCGGTCTGTTGCTCCAACAAACCCTTTCTTTCACCTTTGTCTTGGTCTCCCGACACCTACACAGTGACTAACATAAAAGGTAATAATTGTTGAATGTTTGGTTGTAGTGTTGTTGCATACAAGTCATACACTATTGCATGAATACAAACCAATACTGTTGGTAAACCCACTAAAACATAGGCTGGTTAAAGGGTTGACAAATAACAAGTTTAGATTAAAGGATATTGGCATTTGTTGGTTATTACACACTTGGTTGATGGCTTAGTCTAAACTTGGAAAACTAACTATATTGCTGCTAGCTTTCGCTTCAGACTGTGTTTTACATTTTCTTCAAAGGTATAATAAATGTTTACTATGTAGACAACCTTTTAGGACTGATATATGTCAAATGATTATGTACCTTTTTACACCACTACTACTCTAATAGTATTAACATGCTTAGCTAATACTGAAACATACTGTTGTACAAGTGTTTTATATTAATATTTGATAAATGCTTATGATTGCATGTCAATTTTATTACTAAAGGAATGGTAACTCTAAGGTACTGATAATAATTGAATACTTGTGGGTAACATTTGTTTCGTAACATTTACACATTGAAAGTAATTCGTTTATTAGATCCTCCATATTTGTATGATGTTGCGTACTTGTTATTGGTCATTTGTTTATCATTGAATAAATGCATCAGCAATGTAAACTTTGACAACTACACTTGTATATTTCACGGGCACTTGCATTTCTCATACTCACACATTGAGTGCATCCTTCCTCTTATCAAATTGACTCCATAAGGCACTGGTCTCTAACATCCTCGAAAGAGATATCTTTTTGTGTGTAGTGTCCTTTCAGAGTCGTAATAGGGCTCTCCCCTAGGAGGCTTAGGTTTTCGAAGCAGTTGGGAGAAGTGACTAAGATAACAATGGTCACTTCCTCCTCATATGCTACGGTGGCTTGGACTGCCATTTCAACCGGTAATAGGGTCGAATATGGCTCTTATTGTACAACTCTTGAATTTGCCAATTGATCTCCTCTTTTTTTAACAATGAAGTCTTGCAAGCTCCTTATGCAATTCATTGGAGTGCTCATTTGTGTGGCCTAAAGGCATCCCTTGAGGTTCTTGGAAAAACTTGGAAAGGCCTTGAATAATTGATCAAATTTTGTTTGTGTTCTCACTTCTTTTCTTGTGTTGGATTTGTGTGATGAGTACTTGGTGCCTTAACATTGATTAAAGGGTGCCAATCTCCTCTATCTTTAGTTACAAAATTATCAAATTGAAATGTCATGAGGATTTCATTAGAGTTTGAGATTCCACTATAGAAATTATTGATAGGGTTATTGGATTTTTAAGCATTGTTCTTGAGTAAGCTCAATCATCCTTCCCTAGTTAGTATTTCAATAAAGATAATTCAACTGGATGACTTGGTTGTGGTACTCTAGTTCAACAACCCATGTAGTACGATCTCAAATGCACAGATTGTTAGAAGTGACTCCACACACATCCTAATGGAATGATGCTAAACTCTAGTTTGTGATGTAATTCACTAAGATAGTAAACTTGACATTGCATTTGTGCTAGAAACACAAATCCTTGTTCAGGGTGAGCCAACTAAAGAAATAGGGTTTGAGATGTGTGATCTAGTTTGGCAATGTCATTGAGGTTGTTTCTGGTTGATGTTTGTAGCTTGGACAAGAACTTCTACATAGGTTTAGTATCAAACGTGTGTGAAGTCGTCCAAGTCAAATTTATATTGTAAACCACTTTATTAATAAAGTGAAAGTCTTATAATTAGTTGTTGAGTCTAAAAAGTTTAATCTTAATCGTACATTTCATAAAGAGATTAGGGTTTTGGTGGATTGGGGTTTCAACTAAAGTATAAAGGCAAGTCAAGGTAGAGGGTTAAGACACATTCATTGTTCACTCAAAGACAGTCTGGTCGAGAGGTAAAGTAATTCATCCGTTGAGCATAGTTAGAGCGTCGGGGAGAAGCCTAGATCAACAACTAAGTAGATTTCGACGAGCAAGCAGTAGGTGCTGCAAATCTGTACATTTGTACGGATATGTACATATTTTTGTATTGTTGTATGGTCTGTATAGTTATATGGATAGCTATGCAACAAGCTTTAGGCTGTTTTCTTGATTTTTGTGGGTAGATTTCCTTAGTATTGTGCAAATTTTGCTTTGTTTGAGTGTACTATGTTGCCGCTCAAACTAGCGGTCTTAAATAAACAACACAATGTAGACCGAATGCTAGTGATTGGTAAGCATGTGGGAGAGGTCTAGGCCTAAATGTCACCTTCTTTGGGTAACTCCTAAATCCAGGGGAGAGCCCTTAAAGACATGTGCGGACAAAAGGATACATGCAAATACCTTTCTACAACCTTGTAACCAGATTAGTGCCTTGTATGGAGTCATTAATGAATAATATAGACACATAATCAGAATATAAGAGTTAATTTAGTTTAACAATCAATATCACAACTTTCAATACTGCATGAATCCTTATTTAAGGGCTTCACACCTCCCAAGGAAATACCTTAGAAAGGTGTGCTCTGAAGGGTAGAGGGCTAAGTGGCCTAGGGCGCACCTTTTGGCCCAATCAAAGTTGCAAAATACCTAACAAAATCCCCAATTTAACAAATTCACGCTTTTGCGACACCCTTCAAGATTCGTGGATAAATCCACTAGGGTGAAATTGATGGTTGGACCAGAATTTCGAAGTTGCAAATATTGTTAGGTTCTTGAATTTATTTGAATTTTTATGGTTTTTTTGACAATATATAGGTTCACCCTAGGGTTTTTTTAGGTTACCAAGGCAAAACATGACACCTACAAAGATCTGTTGATAAATCCACTAGGGCGAATTTGTAGGGTGGACCAAAATTACAAACTCATGAATATTTTTGTAGTTATGAATTTAATTAGATTTTTAGGGTTTTTAGGAATTTTGAGATTTTTAGGGTTTTTATGCATAAAATTGCAGCGAAATAATGCACCAGTAAAATGATTTAAAAAGGTAATTAAATGATAAGCAAGGGTATATGATTTATGTCTCAATCCCTAGGGCATTGAGAGATCAACGATCAATGTCCCTCGCTTGAAATGCTTTTCAACACTTGCAAGCTAGGGCATCACCGAACAACCTCTAGGGTTTGGTAGGTGAGCCTAACTAGGGAAAATGAAGAAGTCCAAAGCCCTAAATATCAATAGAGAATTCCTATGGAGGACGTTCTCTTCATACAAAGGTTGACAAAATGTTGACAAAAATCCTAACAAATCAACAAAAAGCACCATAAAAGCACCATTTAACCTAGCTAGGAGCATAACTTACCAACATTTAGGTCACTCTTGTGCATGAGTTCTTCCAACCATTCTAGCATCAACCTTTAACATGTGCAAAAAGAAGCCCTAGAACATTACTTCATCCACCTTCAAGCAAGAAAGAGCATCCCAAGAGAAGTGCACATTACATTAGAGAGCCTCATAGAGTAGGAGAAAAAGAAAAAAGATTCATATTAGAACACTTGTCTTATGATTTTACAATAATGTGAGGATGTCTATTTATACTTTTTTATCCTGTACTTTTTAATTCTTGAGCCGACAAGTTTAAAATAAAGTTAAATTAAAAATAATTCTAATTTTTAGGGTAAATTCCCCACAAGTTGGGAAATAAGCCCTAAAATGGACAAAATATAGCAAAATAGACTAAAATAAGGCTTCACTTAGTGTAATAGTGAGCCAAAGGGGGGATGCCTTGCCCCAACTAACCCCAAATTGATGCTTATCCCACAACGCTCCCCTTTCTATCCTTTACTTTTTAATTCTTGAGCCTACAAGTCTAAAATAAAGTTAAATTAAAAATAATTCTAATTTTTAGGGTAAATTCCCCATAAATTGGGAAATAAACCCTAAAATGAACAAAATATAGCAAAATAGACTAAAATAAGGCTTCACTTAGTGTAATAGTGAGTCCAAGGGGGGATGCCTTGCCCCAACTAACCCCAAATTGATGCTTATCGCACAACGCTCCCCTTTCTATGCTTGTAGGCTCAATGGTGGAAGGATGACGTCATAGGGTAAAACATTAGAGAAGGGGTTTTTGAGTGCTAGAATTAGGTCCAAGTGGGTGAAGGAGGTGTGTTAGATAGGGGACAACAACCCTTTACAAACACAATCACCTTTGCATAACAAAACCAAGGTGGTCATGTGCCCAAGTGGGTCACCCCCAAAAGCCTCAGACACCAACCCATGGGCATAAAGTCCTACACAGTGGGAACATTCACACACTGAAGGGGCAGTCAACTATGTCATAAAGCCAAGTACTTCTAAGAGTGAAACCAAGAGACTGACCATGACCAATCTAGGGGAACAACAACCCCTAATTTGAATATCCATACAATACATCCCACTTTGGCCTTTACAATAAAATTTTTGGACCCCTCGCTCTAGGTTAGGCCCTGCTAGAGTACTGTAGCATCTTTGAGGCATAACATTCTGTACAATTGTAAGTTTTGGTAATTGTGGAGGTTTCCTTGTAAGTTTTGATCCATTGATGAAAAGCTGATTTGAAGGAGTAAATTGTGCGTGTATTGTGTTTATGCTTCTGTTGTTCATATGTTCCAGCCATTTGTATGATTGTTGCATGTTCAAAAATTTCTTTTTGTTATTGAATAAGTTCTAGATTTGATTTATTTATATAAAGAAACATAGGACATCGATCACCTATGGTCTTAAAATTTACATGATATCATAGCTACTTTGATCCAGAAGATTAAAAGAGTAAGAGTTTGTTTGCAAATCATTTTTGGCATCAACTAGCCTTAGGTTCATGGATAATTAGATGGTGCCTTGAATTTCCTATATGGAAAGTCAGGATAACTCTTCTATTAGGAGAGAGTGATCTTTGGGGATATCATCAAGGATGTAGTGAATTGGTCAATAGATCCACTGCTTTTGGCAGCTCACAAGAAGAAAGAAGTGAGAGGCATGCAGATGGTCATGGATGTTATAAAGGATCATCTGATTCCCTCACATTCATGAGAAGAAGGCGATGAAAAACATGTTGATGCTTTGGGTAGCCTTTACCAGAGCGAGAACATTAATAAGAAGATGCTATTGCATAACAAATTCAATTTTGTTGAGATGAGTAGATCAGACACCATCGCCACTTACCTAATGAAGGTCACATAAATTCTTTACCAACTTGTAGTATTTGGGGAGAAGGTTGAAGACAAGGAGCTAGTAAACAAGGCATTGTGTGGGTTCCCACCTCAATGGGAAACATTTTGTCTAGGGTGTTTGTGCTTGAGAAAACCTTTCCTCTTGGGAAAGGTTGTGGGATGATTGTATCTGGGAGGAAGCTCAGATGGAGTCCAAGGCCAACAGATAGGGAGGTGATAGTGACCATGCCCTAATTGGTTGAACAAAGAAGGGCAGAGGTAAATGACACAACAAGGGTGAGATGAAGAGTGAGGAGTCAACCTTATGACCAAAGGAGTTGAGTAAATTCAAGTGTTTCATATGTCATAAGAATCACCATTATGCATCAAAGTGTGTAGAGAAGAAGGGTAAAGGGTAGCAGCGGTAGAATCAAGTATTAGTAACATAACAAAGTAGTAGCCTCAGTTGAAATGTAGATGAACGATTTTGCATCCAAATTCGAGAAGGATTTCTCGATAGTATCTTGCCTTTCTTACAACACATTTTCAAAGAACACGTGGTATGTGGACAATGGAGCATTGAGGCATATGACATTAGCCCTAGAAATATTTTTGAGTCTAAAAGAGCATGTCTTGGGAGTTTCGGTCTAGCTTGGTGATGATGCCAAGTATCTAGTAGCAGGAATTGCTACCATTCCAATCAGGTAACTCTTTAAACTTTGATGATGTGTTATTTGTTCTAGGTCCCAGGAAGAATTCGCTTTTAGTTTCGATCATGGAAGACAAGGGGTATGTAGTAGAGTTCAAGAACTAAGAAGGCCTCATAAGATTGAAGGAGTCTAGCCCAAGATCAACTTAGGTGATTGGGTTTAGGTAAGGCAATTTATATAGATTATAAGGTGAACATAGTGGAAATTTGAGGTCTAAAATAGGCCTCTTGAGGAAAATAATAAAATAATATTTATGAATTTTGGAAGAAGAGAGAATAAAACTACTTTTTTCTTTGTATTTTCAACATATCTTCATGTGGTTTTACTCAAATTTTGAGCAGAAGCACTGAATTCCGCATCCAATGACTACCCACACTACATACTTTTGATGGATCCCACCCCTCGAAAAACGAGAAATACAATAATAAACGTGTATTTCTCGTGTATTTCAAATAACACATTTTTATTGTATTTTCGTTTTTTGTGGGTTAGCGTCCATCAAAATATGCAGTGTGGGTACTCGTTGGACGCAGAATTGAATTCCGCATCCAACAAGTGCTCTTGCTTGAAATTTGAGTAAAACCACTAGAGATATGTTGAAAATACAAAGAAAAAAATAGTTTTTTTTATGATAAATATGTCAAGTCAACCACTATGGTTGACACTTTTTCTTGAAATTTTATTGGTTGGCTCTTTTTTTTTAATGAGGCCCATTTTGGTTGGCTCTTTTTCTTATGAGGCCCATTTAGACCCCATATTTTCTCTAATGCAAGTTTGAGCCCTAGTAGATAACACAAATAACTTGTGCAAATTATGGCACAAGAGGATGGGACACATGCATTATCAAGTGCTGCCTATTATGAGGGAGATCGTCACAAGCCTTCCAGAGTTCAACATTGAGCAACATGATCTATGCATAGGGTGTGTGCATGGCAAGCATGACAAGGCTGCTTTCCTAAGTAATTATGACATGTCTGAGGGGATCCTATAAATATAGCGCATTTGGATGTGTGTGGATCGATTTCAGTAGCATCATTTGCACAAAGCATGTACTATGTTTCCTTCACTAATGACTTCTCTCTCAAAAATTGGATCTACTTCTTAAAGACCAATGATGAGGTCTTTAGCAGGTTTCAAGAGTTCAAAGCTCTTGTGGAGAACTAGACAGGGAAGAAGATCAAAGTTTTGAAATTGGACAATGGGGGTGAGTATACCTCTAATGATTTCGAGGATTTTTGCAAGGATGCAGGAATCAAACGGAGTTCATTATTCTGTACAACCCGGAACATAATGGGGTTGCAAAGCAGAGGAACCGATCCATCATAGGTGTTGCTAAGGTCATGATTCATGACAGGATTTGTTGATGTTTCTATGGGAAGAAGCATGCAATGCAACAGTCTACATCAAGAACATGTGTCTTCTCAGGATTTTTTGGCGACAAGATACTAGAGGAGGTATTCATTGGTGCGAAGCTAGAGGTGAGTCATTTTCGCATCTTTGATTGTCCAGTTTACATCCATATACCAATGGAGAAGAGGACCAAGTTGGAACCATTTAGCTGTTAGTTTTGTACCTAGGGAAGTGTTCCCCTAGTGACTTTTGCCTTAGTCACTTAGAGAGGGGACATAAAGTGACCCTTGCATTAAATGACTTAAGTAAGAGCATTTAATTTGACTTTAGAGCATTAAAGTCACTTTTTGATAAATTTAAGTGGGTGAGTGAAATTAATATTTATGACTTAAGTAAGAGCATTTAATTTGACTTTAGAGCATTAAAGTCACTTTTTGATAAATTTAAGTGGGTGAGTGAAATTAATATTTTAGAAATAAAATATAAGCATTTAATTTCAGCCCTTGATCTAATCTAATCTCCACTGTTGGATTAGACTCACCCTAGGGTTTTCCCAAAAAGGCATGGGAAAGACATTTTGCTTCACTTTTGCAGATTGAAGTGAGAAGAGAGAGCTGAGAGAGAGGAGAGAAAGTTTCTATTTTTCTTGAGCAAGAGGAAACATTTTGTAGCACACAAATCGAGGGAAAGGATAGCAACAAAGAGGGCATGAAAATCGAGGTGAAGACAACAACATTTATTGCTGGTCCGTACAGTCCATACGATACGGTTTTCGAGGCATATTTTTGGGCATGATTTGCAAGAATTTTTTTGGGAACGAATTTCGAGGTCCATACAGTGGCACGGAAATCGAGGCAAAAACAAAAAAATTAGAGTTTGATTTTTGCTGCTCAGCACGCAAATCCAGGCAGAAATTTATCTTCCGGGTTTAGATAAGTTGGTTTGATATTTTCTGTGTATTGCTGTAAATGATAAACTTCTCTTGAAAAATAAAAATACTCTCTCTGACTGGTTTTCCCCTAGTGGGTTTTTCCAGGGCCATTGGCCAAAAATCCTAGTGTTCTGTGTGATTAAATGGCGTGCTGATTTTTATTTCCTGTCACTGAAAGATTGTTTACAATAGTGTTTTAAGTCTGAAATTTTTGTTTATTTCCAACACTTGTTTTTCTGAAAATGTCATAAACAGTGATATAAATTTTACTTGAAACCGGTGGCTGAAAACTAGTGAAAAATCTACATTAGCAGGAAGCCTTTGTTTGTTGGCTACAATGAAGACTTCAAAGGTCTACAAAATCTATATTTCAGGGGAAAGAAAGACAATTGTATGTAGGGATGTGAAGTTCTTGGAAGACTTTGCATCCAAGATGTCCCATGAGCCTAGTTCAGTGACAAAGTATGAGGAGCAGGAAGCTTTAAAGGTTAAGCCAAGGTTACCAATGACTTCTAGTTTGAGGCAACAACGTTCAGATGTAGAGGAGAAGCCATCAAATCCTAGCAGTTTTGTCAGAAGACCTTGATGGTTCACACAAACATTGAGGGGTGCTTAGGAGCATGTTGAGGTTTCTAGGAGTTCATTCAGGGAGAGCAATCCTTCAAAGAAGGTTTCAAACTACATGGCGTATTGAGCAACATCATAGATTCTGAGCTTTCTAGTTTTTAGGAGACAACAAACCAACAAGTTTGGAGGGATGCCATGGTGGACGAGGACACCTCCATCATGAAGAATGATGCTTGGGAATTTTTGCCTCGATTGGAGAGGAAATCAACAGTGACTTCTAGATGGCTCTACATGATTAAGCATCGGGTAGATGGTAACATAGAGAAGTACAAAGTAAGGTTTGTGGTGAGAGGGTTCTTCTAGAAAGAGGGAGTGGACTATGATGAGGCTTTTTCTCTAAGTTGCCAGGTACACTTCCATTAGAGCAATGATGTCTTTAGTCTCCATTATGGGATGCCGGATACATCAAATGGACGTGAAGAAAACTTTCCTCAACGGGATAATTGAGGAAGTGTACATTGAGCAACTCGAGGGCTTTGAAGTCAATAAGGAGTCCCATGTTTGTATGCTGAAAAAAGGGCTTGTATGGACTTAAACAAGCACCAAAAGCATGGAATTATCGATGGATACTTGTAGAGTATGGGCTTCACAAAGAGTGAAGCGGATCCCAACTTATATTTCATATTTGTTGAAGCGGATTTGCTTATTTTGGTGTTGTATGTAGATAACCTGTTGCTTATAGCATTAGAGAAGCTCATCACAGGGTGTAAGGCAGATATGGTAGCTGAGTTGGAGATGAAGGACATTGGCATGATGCAGTACTTCTTGGGGTTGGAGGTTTGGCAGAGACCAGTGGAGATTTTCCTTATGTAGTCGAGATCTTGAAGAGATTTTCGACAAAGGACTACAAACCAATGGCCATGCCCATGATCACTAATATGAAGAAGGTAACCACTATAGATTTAGATACGGTGGATCCTACGTTGTACATGTGGCTGATAGGTTCCTTGATTTATCTGGTCAACTCTAGGCTAGGTATATGCTTTGTAGTGAACACCTTGAGCTAGTTCATGGTGGAGTTGAGACAGGAGCATTGGGTGGTAGCAAAACATGTGCTCAAATACTTGAGGGGCATAGTGGAGTATGGGTTGAGATATCATGGAGATGGTGAGGGGAAGTTGCAGGGATATACATGCTTAGATTGGGTAAGTAGTGCATTAGACAAGAAGAACACCTTAGGGTGTTGCTTCGGCTTGAAATCAACAATGATATCCTGGTTTAGTCGAAAGTAGACTTCCATGGCACTCAACTCAGTAGAGATAGAGTATATGACAGCCACTGCATCTAATTGTGAGGTCATTTGGCTTTGAAAGTTGCATATATGGCAGCCATTGCATCTTAATTGTGAGGCCATTTGGCTTCGGAAGTTGCTAGTAGGTTTATTTGATTAGGGGTTGGATCCCATGATGATTTATTGTGATAATCAGAGATCTATTAAAATATTTGAGAATCTAGTTTTTCATGATAGATCTAAGCACATTGAGATCAAATCTCACTTCACTTGAGACATGATTCAGAAGGGAGCAATGAAGCTCCAATATGTACCCTCAAATGAGTAGGCTGTTGATATTCTGACCAAACCCTTAGCAAAAGGGAAGTTTCAAGCATTTAGATACAAACATGGATTGGTCCAGATTTCCTTCCTTGTTAAGAGGGGGTGTTGATGTTTGTAGCTCGGACATGAACTTCTGCCTAGGTTTACTATCAAATGTGCGTGAGGTCATCCATGTCAAATCTATTTTTTGATTCACTTTATTAATAAAGTAGAAGTATTATAGTTAGTTGTTGAGTCTAATAAAGTGTATTTTAATACATTAGTGGTTTAGGCTAATCAACTGTACATCTCAATGAGAGATTAGGGTTTCAACTAAAGTATAAAGACAAGTCAAGGTAGAGGGTTAAGATACATTCATTATTCACTCAAAGACAATTTGGTTAGGAGGTGAAGCAATTCATCAGTTGAGTAGAGTTAGAGTACCAAAGAGTAGCCTGGATCAACAACTAGGCAAATTTCAGCAAATAGACAGTAGGTACAACCAGTGTAGTCAGACTCTTTGAATACTCGTGAGTCTTGCCGAGCGACCACCAAGACGAGTACTCTTGACATACTCGCAGGGTAAACTCGGCACTCGTTGAACTCGTCATTTACTCGATGAACTTGTCACTAACTTGCGAGTTCGTTGACTGTTTGACCGTCGCTTTTGTTTTTTGGAGGGAACGCGAAGAGGGAATAAGCCCCTAAAACAACACCGCTCTCCACTGTCATCTCATTGAATAGTTTGGCTTCCCCCGAGTTGTTCTCATTTGCCCCCTAGCTATTATCAATTTATCAATTGTCTGTGTGCTTGGAATTTTGGGAGTGTGCGTGCACTGAGGAAGGTCGCTAACACTGGTCTGAGCACCGAGGATGTGACTGGTCTGAGCATTTTCAAATTTTTATTGTTTTCATTGAACTTCTATACTTGGGATTTTATAAATGTAAGGCGATGACGCTGCCATCGGTAGTTTGGTTGAAGAATGCGATTGCTCGTGGTTAGGATAGGATGATGATAGTGTATTTTTTACAATTTGCTTTTTCATTTTTTTAATATTTTTAATAATTGTTAATTAATGAAATTTTCTTATTAACTTTTTTTTTTAATAATTTTATGGTTTTTATAATTTGTAATTAATAATTATAGTTTGTGATTTCAAGTGGAAAACACTTCTCGTTAAAATGCATTGCTATGTATTTTTATCAATTTTTTGAATTGTTATATGCTTATATATTAAATTTTAATTTTTAATATATACGTTTATTTATTATTTTTTAAGTTACTACATTTTTAATTTTTTTCATATTTGTCGAGTCTTTGCCGAGTCTTATCCGAGTCTTATCCGAGTCACCGAGTCTGCCGAGTCCCAAGCCAGCCGAGTATTTGCCGAGTCCGAGTCTAACTACACTGGGTACAACAGATTCGTATAGTCGTACGGATCAATACAACAAATTCATACAAACGTACGGATCCATACAAAATCTGTACAGTCATATGTATAGATTCGTACAGTCGTATGGAATAGGTTCGTACAGTCATATGGACAGCTCTGCAGCAGGGCAACAAGTTTTTGGTTGTTTCTCGATTTATGTGGGCATATTTACTCAATATTGTGCAGATTTTGCTTTGTTTGAGTGTACTGTACTAGTGTAAGTTTCGGCAGCTATGGAGGTTTCCTTGTAAATTTTGATTCATTAATGAAAAGCTGATTTGAAGGAGTAAATTGTGTGCGTATTGTGTTTGCGCATCTGTTATTCATATTTTCTAGCAATTTGTGTGATTGTTGCATGTTCAGAATTTTTTTTTCTGTTATGGAATAAATTCGAGATTTGAATTCTTTACATAAACAAACATAGGACAATAGTCACCTTCGGTCTGAAAATTTATATGGGGGCATGATCCCTCTGGTTTCCATAGATATTCCTCAATAAGAATATCAAAATAATTGTCCTCACCTAGATGTTGATTTCTACATTTGCTTCGTACAATTCTCACAAACATGTTCTAGATCAAGCCATGTATCTACCTATATTCTTCTTGGATATTGAGTGCAAGAAAAAATCTATCATATATATCCAAAATTCTTTTCAATACTTCTATCTTGAACTTATTTGAATATGTCGTGCTCTTTCTTTCAACATTTTATGTTTCAAGCTAGGGTTTGATACAAAAGTAAAACATTATCTTGCATTCAATACAACTCCCTTCTTGATGTAAATATGAAGCATTTTTAGTTGAGTTTCTTTCCTTGATTGAAATTGTGAAGATAGCCCCACTCTACTGGGGTTTTGAGCCTCAAAATAACAACTTTCAAAACTTTTAATCTTTAATCCCTACTCCATAAAATCCCTTGAAATACCACTCATTTGAAAGTTTGTTGAATCTAATTTCCAATGAGCAACAACACCTTAATTAAACACTTTAGTCGGAAGCCATGCTCAATTAAAGATAAGATACTAGAATGGACAATCTTTCTTTCTAGCTATTTTAGAAGGGGCAAATTGTCGCCATTGTATCTCTTCTGATATTTAAAAAAAATTGTGGGTGACCTCCCATTAGAAGTGTTTGAGTCTACTTTAAATGAACCAATCACCTGAATCCTCTCTCCAAGAGAAAGTTATGACCTTTGCAACATAGAGACCTTTTTTGCCTTTTGCATAATAAACTTGCCCATTTACCACATGCATCATGTATGTGTCCAAAACCTTGTGACCACAACTAAATGTGCTTCCAACATTAAAAGAGAACAAGAACAATATAAATGACAAGAAGAGATCTTCAAT
>LPNX010418163.1:368906-418857 GCA_001517045.1 Pseudotsuga menziesii
TCCAGGTTAAGCTAGCCTGTATCCAGGTCTAGGAAGGAAGATGTTTCATCTTCAAATAAACAGATATATAAATGTATAATAATTAATGGCTGATTACAATGAATGTTGGGCATAGCTTATATAGGTCTCGTAGTGACTATTTACAAATGATCACATCTATTCAAATATCCTAATTTACTATTGGTACAACCGTATCTGGTGTAGTGTGTTAGCCCGTATCCGGGTTAAGCCAACCTGTATCCAGGTCTAGGGAGGAAGATGTTCCATCTTCAAATAATAATGTGTAAGTGTAATAATAATTAAAGGATTATTACAATGAATGTTGGGCCTAGCTTATATAGGCCTCGTAGTGACTATTTACGAATGACCACCTCTATTCAAATATCCTAATTTACTATTTAAATAAAATAATTAAATATTCATAACACACTTTCAAATGCAAGATTCTTAATTGAACGAAGGTGGAGTATTTTATTGATGGAGAAGATTCATTACAAGAGAGGGAAATAAGCCCTAGCTTGTGGCTCAAGTGACGTTTATGGAGTAATGAGGTTCGTATTTACCTAGTTAAATCTAAATACACTATTTATCTATTTGGGACTTTATTTTAATGTTTGTGGCCTTCTATTAAGGACTAAGGATTAAAACATTATTACAAAACTATGAGTTTACATACACATTAACTTATTAACATAGTTTTACATGTAAAAATAAAAAGGTTGCATGTAGCTACACGACACTCCACTCAGTTTTGGGGATGGATTGCTTCTAGAGAGGTTTTGGTGGATATCAATCTACAACTCTGTGCCACAAATGAACAATTTTTGTCACTTGTCTATCTATACTCTTGACTTTGTCATTAAGATTGACAATTCCTACTTTCAAGTACAATGTGACTTCACAAATAGTTCTTCATTTCTTTCCTTTTTGAAGTGTGAGTCTTCACCATAAACTTTGGAAATTCCAATGGCTATGTGCAAATCTATGCTTTGGTACCAATTTGATTTGAAGGGGGGTTGAACTAGCGGAATTAGTGCAACCACAACACAAGCTGTGATTAGCTCAACTTAACATACACAATCACTAATTCATGGTGCAAAGGAAAATAAAGCCAACTCAGACAAATGGATTCACCTTAAATATACATTGTTGTAGTAGAGTTGGGAAGAAAGTTTAACTCCAAACTCCAAATTTTCATTAATTGAACAAAATTGTGGAATGATACACCAGTTGCATGGAGCTTTACAACAACCATTATATATCTGTCCAATATCAATGTTCAAACTGAGGGAATATTGTTGATTTTTTTGAGCAACATTGAGAGCCATTCTCTTAGGAGAATGGAGATACTTGGTTTAGGACTAGGGCGTGGACTCAACCTAGAGTTGAGTGACCATTCTATCGAATGGGGATATCTAGTCTGGGACTACGATATGGAACCAGTCCAGCACTAGGGTCTCAACCTTGAGTTGAGTGACCATTCCGTTGAATGGTGACATCTGGTCCGGGACCAGGACGTGGGACCAGTCTAGCACTGGGGGACTCAGCCTAGAGTTGAGTGGCCATTCTTTTGAATGGAGGCACCTAGTCAGTTACCAAGAATTTATTTAGTTTGGGACTAGGGACTCAGCCTGAGGCTGAGGGCCATTCTCTGGGAGAATGGAGGCGCTTGGTCTGTTACCAAGTATTTGACCGAGTGTCAAATTTTGCAGCCTATGGCTGAGGCACTTGGTCAGTTACCAGGAAGACACTATAAGCCCTAGATTGGGTCTAGGCATGTGTGGCACTTTGACCCTCGATTAGTGGGCTTTGTGATCTTCTCCAAGGCTTAGCTACCCTTGGTTAAGACATCTTAGTATCCGATCTTGGCGTCACACAGAGTGTGAGATAAAAGCATTAGTAATTCTCTTTGTTTATGATGATGTACTTTGAATGGGGATAAAAGACTACCTTGACCACTTGTATTGACCACTGGGCACTTGAAGAAGGCTAAAGCAAAAATAAAAAATACATAAGGATCCTTAGTACCGTTAAGGTGTCAAAGTGAAAGTGCAAAAAGATTTTTAGTACCACTAAAGGAAAAAGTCAAAGTGAGAAAAGAATAAAATAATAATATTTTGTTCTTTCGAGTTTTGGTCCACTTACAAGTGACTCAAAGGATATAAAAGAAGATCATTCCATTTCATTATTAAACACACACTTTGCTCTCACAGGTGAAGCTGCTCCAACAGAAGATTTCACAGGTTATTGAAGAAAATGAAGTTTGATGTGATGCCCTAGCATGGATGAGTCTAGCTAGGGCACTCGCCCTTGTTTTCTACAAACCCTAAGCTTGGGTTTCAACAACAACAAGTTTTTATCAGTTTTGTGAGCTAGGGTTTAACCCTACCTCTTATTCTCTTCACGACTCCTTCACCAACTTCCTTGGGTAGCTATTTTTCTCTCATTGGGCAACTCCAAAGTTTTACGGGCAGCCTATCTCTTTCACGGTTGCCCTCCTTCTTCCTTTGGGCGGCCTTCTCTAAGATCCGACCTCACTCTCGAACCCTTGGGCAGCTTACAGCAGCAACCCGTGAGGGTTTTGGGCTTGCTGCTTACCGTCGGGAAACCTGTTGGCATACTTGTGAGGGTTGTTGTGGCTGCACAGACCCTCGGGTAGCCTCAAGCATACCCGTGAGGGTCTTGGGTAGCAGCCAACAACCCATGAAGGCTGTCGGGTCTACAGAGAACACCTAGGAAGCACTAAGGTCAACCCAACAGGGTCACGAGTAGGCAAATCTGCCCTATGGGCAGCAAAACAGAGACAGGTAGCAGGGAAGACGGGCAACAGATCTGGGCAGGCCTAATCAGATTTGGGCAGGAAAAACAGAAATTCGGGCAGCCTGCTAAGTCTGGGCAGGAGAGGGAAAGCCCTAATTTGCTAAAATCCCTAATTGGGCATTTTTATGTGTAATTGGATTATCATCTGTAACTGTGGATCTGTGGTACAAACCCAATTAGGGTTTGTGGAATTTTGGAAAGACTCAATTATCTCATTTATGAGATGAATTACTAATGCTTTTGGGGTTTTTGTCCTTTAAAGGTTTCCGTAGTGAAAAACTCTTGTGTTCAGTGTGTTGATGTGTTGATGTTGTTTACTGAACTTGTCATTTGTTTATGTTAGTCTGCAAATTTTAAAAGTATTCATGCTAATGCTAAAAATTCAACAAATATGAAGCACATTGTGTCTCTAGGTTATAGGATGTATAGGAAATTTGGGAGAGGAAGAGACAAAGAAAAGGATGGTCTATCAACTACCACATGTGACAATTTTCTAAGTTGTCCATCCATGCGCATTGGTACTGATTTTATTTGTAGAAAAGGTCAACAAAAATATATTGACCTAGCATAACAATGTATTGGTGCAATCAGTTTGCTGTGCTAGAACTCTGCAACTAGGATTATTAGAAAGCTTGCAATATAGCATTAATTTTCCACTTTGGTATGTGTTGAAGTTGCCCCTTGCGAAGTGCATCCTTTGTTTTGATGGGTTTCTTCTAAAGTGTTTACACCATGTTTCGGGGTGCTTCATGAGATTTGGGGTATATGGTGTATGTTCAACCCTAGGTGGTCTAAGATGGATTGTAGAATGAGAGATGGTTTATGATGGATATGCATAATTAAGATAACGTGCCCAATGGATGCTTGACCTCAGTTGATTGTAGGTTCAATTTTCTTCTCTTAGGCATTGGAGATCTCTTGGTAGTTTGTTGGACACCCTTCATTAAAGCCTCATGGAGGAGCCACTTGTTTAGAGAATGCCATAATGGGGACGGGGAGTGTTGTGCATCATGGAGGGCTTTAAGTCCTAGTTGGCATGAGGTATCTTGGTTTCTTGTTCGATGGATTAGAGATGGCTCAGGGACACCTAGGGCCTTGACATTGTTCTTGAAAAGGGTAGTTGACCTAGTGTAGTACTTTGCTTGGGAGGATTGCTGGAGTTCGTGGAGGTTTGCGAGAGAAACATGTGGACTTATGTTGATGTAGCTACATCATCTTGGAGCTCTTATTATGCACAACATCACCATGGAGCATGGCACATGTACTTTAGATTGGATTTCTCACTTGTGTTGGCCTAAAAGTGCTCATTGTAGGTTGCTTGTAAGATTTTGTTCTTACATAGTATTGTTGGTCTCCCTTACCTGTCGTATAGATAATGGAAGGAGAGAGTCTTTCCATTCACATCATCATTTGTACTCTTTTCTTTGTACTTGTCTCGACTCTTTTTGGATAAGCTATGGAAGGTAAAAAGGATGTCTTGGTTTGGAGTTTTCTCTTGTGACTAGGGCTTACTCTTGAGAAGATGTTGGCGATGATCACTTCTTTCTCTCTGATGGATCTTCTTATATACATGGTCTCTCTTGTCTTGGAAATTCCTAGGGTTTGTGTTTCTACCCTTAGAAGGCAAGCAGATTAGGGTTTCGTGATAAAACACTATGGTGGATTTGTAGAGGAGAGAAGAGAATGTGTTGCCTTGTTAGATGTGTTGGAGTGGTTCTTGCATGTTGGATCTCCTTAGCTGTTAGGTTTTTGATGATTTGCCCTAGCTAGGGTTTTGGAGAATTGGGAGAGTTGTATGAGCTTTGAGAGAAAGCTATGGTATGTACTTGTACTTCATCTTGAGCTAATAAATGAAGTTTCCAGCTATCCATACATAGTGCTATTTCCAGATTGGAATTTCAGCTATACATGTACTTTATGCATTGCTATTTACAACTGTTTATGTCTTGCTAATTTGACATAAGGGGCAAGTTGTTAAGTGTATTGACATCTCTAATAAAGAAGATAAGGTGTTGATTTTACTGCTGTTATACTGCTGTAAACGTACATTTTCACATCTGGTTATTGGCTGATAAGTTACCCTAGAAGGGGCTGAAACTAATGTCATTTTTTGGTATATTTTCTCCTTGAATTGCTGTGAAGTGTGGGGCTGTTTGAAGTGAATTATTGTGATCTTTCCACTGCTGTTTTATACTTACAGCAGTCTTAAGGCTGAAAATTCCAGGGCTAAGATCTGGAAATCTTCTAGGAAGACGGTGAAATTTCAGTTTATCATTAACCTCCCGATTCCATGAAGTTTCAACAGATGATTATGCACTTCTGGTAACAACCAAATCTGCATGTTCATACATGGAGAAATATTTGGTGAAATTCTCTTTAGCCCCACTCCATTAGTTGTAGACTTGGTTGATTTTATTATTATTATTTAGAATACTGCCATATAGATGTTAAGAATGCCCTGTTTAACTTTTAAATAAATAGTCTTGTTTGCATCCGAAGCACAACTCTGAAATATGAATAATGTTAAATGAATCAATGTGTATCATTTTGTCTTCGTGTCTGCTAAATCCATATCATGTATACTAAAGTTTAAACAGTCTTCCTAAAGAAGCTGTCATGAGTTTGTTTAAGTTTTTATTTCGGGATGAATTATACTTTAAAGTTCCTTCTAGGTGGTGTCAGGTAAACGTGTTGATTGTCATGTAGATAGTTTCAACTCTTTATGACTTATTTATTTCTACTGCTGTTAATGATTGAGGAGTTGTATGCTTTGCAGGATGGAAAAGTATCCCAATTGGAGCATGTCTTTATTCGAGGCAGCAAAGTCAGGTAGGTTTGAATGAGGATATGATCTTTGCTACGTTTTTTATAGAAATATTTGTTTTTTCTCATTTGGAGGATATTGGCATCCTCACCTTTATTAAGGGCACTGCTTGTGACCATGAGATTATGCTTCAGAATTTCTTAGTTTGAAGGCTAAAATTCACACCTTGTTTTTTGTTTTTTCTCATTTGGAGGAGATTGGCATCCTCACCTTTATTAAGGGCACTGCTTGTGACCATGAGATTATGCTTCAGAATTTCTTAGTTTGAAGGCTGAAATTCACACCTTGTTTTTCTCAGGTTTATGGTTATACCTGATATGCTTAGGAATGCTCCTATGTTCAGGCGTCTAGATGCAAGGATTAAGGTAGGTTTGCAAACTCTGAATTCTTGAGGCTACTAATGAGTTACTTCAAAATTGATAGTATCTACATTATAAGCACCTTGGAAGGTTCTTTTCTTTATTTTAAATATATTTTCTTATGAAGTATTTAACTTTAGCTTTTGCGAACTTCACTTGGGCATAATTAAAGATTTGATAACTTGAGATTTAAAACAAACTTTTCTGGTTTTGGCTGATGTGGTAAGATCTACATGTTAGGTTTAATTAATTTACAAATTGATTTCATTTTAATGGAAGTGGTGCACTCATCATGGGTGATGTTTCATGTGTGAAAATTTAATTTGAGACAGGGCAAAGGTTCATCTCTTGGTGTTGGTCGTGGACGTGCAGTGGCAATGCGAGCTAGGGTAAGTGATGTTGAGTAGAGGAAGTTTACCTTCTGCATGCCATGATCAAAGAATAATGAATTTCAAGTTGGGCAGTTGGTGTGTTTGAGATGTAGATGGAAATATCATAGCCCCCTTAATCCTTTTGTTGCTAATAATGCAGGCTCAGGCCACTGGACGTGGTGCTCCTCCAGCAGGTAGGGGAGGTCCGGCTCCGGTGAGGAGGTAGTCATAAGAGAGCAAAAATATGTTTCATTAAGGCCTCAACAAAGGATAAGATCTCTAACTGCTTTGGGCATCCTTGGAAACACTTGTAACATAGATGTCACATGTTTTTGGTTTCAATTTTTCTGAAAAGATTGTTCAGATATTAGCACTTTCTTGCAAATGTCTAGGGACTTTGAAAATTTTGAATGTCACAAGGTTATAAGGTAACACTAATTTTTATCACGTTGAATACAGCAGTTTAGAGTGCAGTAATGGTAGAGATGGAAATGTCTATTTAACTGGATATATGGGAGAACTTGGCCATGAACTATATGCAAGTAACTATGGTTTATAAACCAAATTAAGAGTGGCTAGACGTAAACTAATATGTAAACCATCTTCCCGTAAAGGATCATGCGTTATTAACCAAAATCAAGAATGCCTAAAATGTTACACAATTATTATATATAAAATTTAGGTGGAATCATATTTCACGGAGAAGCATAAAGAATCTTATTGAGCGTAAGAAAGTTCACTATTCTCATTAATGGGTTCATTTCAGGGTATAGTACCTCGATTTCTTTAACAACTTGAAAAAATGAAGTGTTTTCTTTAACAACTTGAAAAATGAAGTGTTTTCTTTAACAACTTGTTAAATGAAGTGATTTGAATTGTACTGGATGTGCCAATTGCATCTTTATACAAAGCGTACGTGACCGTCTCTCTTGAAATTTAATAAATTAGTGTACTTTATGCTTCTGCCTTTTATTTGTATCAGTTATGACCTTGGAAAGACCAAAAGAAAGCAGAACGCAGTAGAAATTAATTTGTTTTTCACATGTTCAGTAATCATACCTGTTAGAAATTACAAAAAAAGAGTTTGTTTAAAGTTACAATGAGGTAAAAATCGAAAGATCGATTTGGAATAGCAAGCTTCTTGTTAAAAAGTATTTTCCAAGGGATGCCTTTTGTTTGAGTGATGAGCCAAGTTTATCCAAAAGGATAAATAAAATCAACCCCCACCGCATATTATAAGAAGTCAGGAAGATCATGCATACCGTAGGCGTTAAGAACATTAATCACACTAAATTAGTGAAATCCTGGAATTATGAGCATGTACTGCATTTGAAATTCTGAACTGGATATTTACCTTTTTTTAAGAAGTTAAGAGCAGTAATTACAATAAATTAGTGAATTCCTGGAATTATGAGCATGTACTGTATTTGAAACTCTGAAATGGATAATTTACCTTTTTCCAAGAAAGGTGAAAGTGCGAAGAATAAATTAGTGAAATCCTGGAATTATGAGCATGTACTGTATTTGAAATTCTGAAATGGATAGTTACCTTTTTCCAAGAAAGGTGAAACTGCGAAGAAATTAATTGAAGATTGCTATTCCCTTCGCTGCATATAAAAGGTAATTTGAATTGTTGTAGATATTCATACTTTCAATGTAAAGGTAACAAGATAAATGCCTTGGTTCTAGTTGTTGGTTATTTGTCACTCACAGTCTTTAAGCTAATGTGAGCTGAGCTGGTGAATAATTTTGATTATTGTTTTCTTAACGCGAGGCTTATTTTTTTTCCAAGAAAAAAACCTTTTTTTATTGAGATGAACCAAACTTAGTCATATATTTATTGAGATGAATCAAAATTACAATCACATTTTTTTTTATTGAGATGAAGGCGCTCTATGTAAAAACAATTACATAGACACATAATGAAAACAACTACATAGATACATAATGAGGTTTAAGGTTTAATGTGCAATGAACTAAAGTGGTTTATATATATAATATCTGAAATAAATAAGATAATAGGATAAGATGAAGGCGCTCTATGTAAAAACAATTACATAGACACATAATGAAAACAACTACATAGATACATAATGAGGTTTAAGGTTTAATGTGCAATGAACTAAAGTGGTTTATATATATAATATCTGAAATAAATAAGATAATAGGATAAATGTAATGTATTGAATATAAATATGATGGAGCAATGAACTAAAGTGGTAATTGCTCCAGATGAGTTGATCATAAGGCCAGAGGAAGAGCTATCATACAATGTAAATTGACAGTCGGATTGTAAGACATAACTTTCATTAATACAAAGTTGTATATTCTGTGTGAAAAAAAAGCGGTAATTATCTCATATTGAATATGGAATATGATGGATGATTACAATAGCATATGATGAGGTTGTATATAAATTATATATTAAATGGGCACATACTTGAATAGGAATAGTCATTTATTTTTAGAGATGTCGCTTATGGTTATTTAATATTGTTTAGTATGATGATGGTGATGATGATTATAGGTATATTTATGTATGTTACATGGCTTTATACTTAAAGATGTTATCTTAAAAGTATAGTCTAGAAAAGGCTATAGCTTCGTTTTGCATATAATGCTTTCACTTGAGGTCATGTATTTGGCATTGTCATAGCTGAAGAAACTAAACAATATGATCTTTGAAGTGCTAAACAAAACTATCACATTATGATATGGTTAGTCCATCCTAACTCAATTTTCCATAATTTTTATGGTGCAATATTTAATCAAACTTCTTCAACTATGATTTAGTATGCCTTTGGAAGTGACTTGAATTGGCATTCTAGTATTTAGAAATCAGTGTTGGATTTTGATCCATGCAACAATTTTTGTGATTTGGGGGATGATGGGTTTTACATTTGAATTGCCTTTTGATAAACATGATCATTAGTGGTAACAAATGGACCTTCAACTATAACTATCTATGTAAGTGTCACTTTATCAATTGGTGGCATGTTAACGATAGATTAATCTTCACTTGGTTTAGTATGAGGGTTCTTTTGGAATCATCATAATTATTTTTGAATTGATGTTTCTAGCTAGAGTAATGTGGTCTATCATCTATAAAGATATATGTACATTTATTATCTTATTAATATGGATAAGATAAAGCATAGTGGTTATCCATAAAATATCGTTAAATTACTTTGAATTCAATTTCCACAAATCATTATTAGCTCAACTATTAATTTAAGTGAATTACTCTTTTCTCAAATATATAATACCTTGATTTAATCATTCAAACAATTATATATTATCGAAACTCATAGTTCTAAGTCAGTGCATTTATAAAGTGTTGTGTATCAATTACTTGAAAATTTGTAAAAATTATTATAAAGTGTTGTGTATCAATTACTTGGAAATTTGTAAAAAATATTTTGAAATGGACACCATTATTATTTTATATTAATTGACATCCAATATTATTATAATTCTTTATATTATATGCTATGTAATTTGATATTTTTATTTTTATTTTTTATAATCTGTTTTTAAAAGCAAATCTGACCTTGTTTATTGCAAGGGAAACCCGACCAACAATAAAACAAAATACCAGAGTTTATCACCATTTTTAATTTAGAAGAAATGAAGTCTAGACTGCAAACACATACACCCTTCACCTATTTAGCAGTTTTTCAAAACAATAATTATTTACACTAAACAAAAAACTTGACATAGCTCAAGATACAATAACAAATATCCACATAAAACACACTGGTAAATATAATTCTTTTGCAACTCATCCATTTGGAGATGAATCTCCTTCTTTTCCTAATGTTCCAAGACAATTTTCCCTAACAAGGATTTAATTTAAAAATAGAGCCACATATTTTCTTTAAGTATTTCAATATCTAGTCTTGGAATTGCCTACATCTAAAAGCCATGCAGAAAGATCCCAACATATATTCACCCCCTTGGTCACCTCCTCTTGTTTTGCCCATTCCTCAACTTTTGCAATTTCCCTTTGAATCCTTACAAGGTTTTGGCAGAGATAACGAGTTGTGGAGTCCTCTGCCCTCAATATCACCTTGGGACAATGGTTGGGACCCTTTCCACTTCGTATACCTTTTCTCCTTGCATTTCGCTCGTTGGTAACCATGATACATAATAGAGCCGATGGTCTATTGGCAATCCCAAACACAACTCGATCATGGTGTCCTTAGCGTTCTAAAGTGACATGAAGTTCTTGCTTCTCATAAACCCTTAAAAATTTGAGAGTAGTAAACTTCAACTCCAACTCGCTCTAGATAAGAAGGGAAATGACCATGAATTGAGGTGATGAATTTTCCCAAACATGCATGCTTTTACCATCATTGCCTCCAACTCGGCCCTTCATTTCGGTCTTGTATCTATACTTTGTCAATGTACTTGGGGTGAAACTCGCATGAGGGTTGGGGATATGGATCAAGACAAGAAACATATTGTAGACTCCATCGTAGTTCTCCAACACATCGACCATTAAACCTATGTAGGTTTGCTTCCAAGTGACGATTTTCTTAATATCATTTATAGGAGTTTCCATGATGGCTTTTGGGGGGTTTGCCTCCTAAACCCATTTAGTTCCTATCGATCGACTTTATGTGTGATCCGTGACCTAAGCTATGGGAATTTTCTATCATCTTTCTATTATTAATTTCTTAATCATATTTATCATATTATAAAGATAATGATATTTTTATTACATAGAGGAGTATATAGTATAAATGTTGTTTCCCAGTATGCATACAACGGTTTTTGCTTAAATTTATTGTTATATTTCAGGTTATTTTTTATAGTTCAATGCTTAATTTTTTTTATATGTTATGCTTATGTTATATTCTTAAATAATTTATTTAAAATAATGTTGGAAGTAAGTAAACTTTATACTATGTATATGGTAAGATACATATATAATTAAAGTATTTTTTAATGACGTTTTAAAGGAAGAAACCTTGAATAATACTCAATAGACAATGTTGGAATCTAAATCTATTTTTAGCTGATCTTCCCTCCATTGACTCTATTAAAGTTACTAGGCCACTTTTTAATTTCTTTTGCTTCCCTAAATCTGTTACTATAATACTGATCCACATTGGCTAATATTTAATATGATGCTTTGTTTTATTTGAGCATTCAACTACAAGTGATGGGTGGATACGATGGTGTTTAATATCAACTACATGTTCTTAGATCTTAATCTTAATCTTAATGGAATGATTGGTTTTTCCCACAAGGTTTTCCACATGAACAAAGAATCATGTAGGCACCTTCCTAATTGGCGAGATTAGTAGGGTCTTTAATAGACTTGAGGGAGTTTCTAATTGGGTTCGAAAGTTGCTCCAATGTTTTTCATTTTCAAAACTCGAACAAGCTTCTTTGTAGTCTCTTGTATGTAGGTTATAAAGACTTTGGAAACTTCATCATTGATGTGTTCCTTGTTTCTATCCTCTATTGGCATTTTAAAAGGCCTTTAATCCTAGATGTTTCTTATAACCATTGTCTTTAAAGACCTTGTGGAGATGACTGTTTTCAACTTCAATTGTCACTATGATAGTTTCCTTATCCATGATTTGGACTTTAACCTTAGGAATCTTTTTCAATTCCACTCGATTGGTTAATGTTTCTTTTTTGATGAATTGTTTCTTATGTTTATTTTTCTCATTTTTTAACTTTTGAGTTTTACATGTGATTTATTCCTTCAGTGAGAAGTTTCTTCTTCTTTTTCTTATAATTTCTTGTTGAATTTCTTTGAAAATCATTAATTCTCATGTAACTTTTATGGTATAGATTTTCATCCTTTAACATATGATTTGTGCTAGCAATGCTTTGATTAAGATTTCTTAGGCTAGAATTTTCTTCACCTTTATTTGATAAGACTTTGTTTAAATTTGTTAACTTTCTTTTAATTATTTGTGATTTTGTTGTTGATTCTAATTTAAATTGAACAAGAACAAAATGCTATGAACTAATGCCAATGGACATTATTTTCTTGGTTAGGTGCTTGAATGCTATGTATTTTCTATCCAAATTAATGGAAAAAGTATTTTCCCCAATAATTACAATTTTTTTTCACTAAAACGAATATTGTTTTTTTTTTTTGATAAAGAATTTTGAAGGGCCTTCACCCAATTACATCATTTCAGAAATATACATTTCCTATTCTCCATAACTTCTCATTTCAAAATTAGGGGATTTGATGCATCATACTAGGTTCATCATTCAGACTTAACATTCCTTGAGGAAGAAGACATCCCTGATTTGCTTTAATATGTGCCGACTTATTCAATTCACGAAGAATTTGATAAGAGGAGACCGAGACACAATCAATCAAGATGAAGTGCAGCCTTTGCATAGTCACGTTCAAGCTGATATTGGTGATCTTTGTAGCAAAATTTAAAACTTTTATTATGATTTATGAATCTCCAAATATTTGAAGGTTGTTATGCCTAGCTTCTTTGGCGAGTTGACATGCTTTTAAAAGAGCATATATTTTTGCTTGATTATTAGAGAGTTGACCCAATCTCCAACTGAAGCTGGTTTGAAGCTTTCCTCCCAGATAGAAGATCAATCCACTTGCTCTAGCGTTTCCCAGATTTCCTTTTGACGCACCATCAAAGAAGATTGAAACTTTATTCTTCTTTTGCCACCAATCTGAGAAATCTTTTTTCTGAACGTCTTACCTACCAAAAATGATTGATAACATGCCTTCCATAATTAAGTTGAAATTTATCCACCTGTAACAATCCAAGCCAATTATGTTCAACTCTTAGTTTTTTGGGATCAAGATGATTTCCCACAACTTCCAAAAGCATTGCCTTAGTTTTAATTGCTACACATTCTGGTTTCACGGGTTTGCTATTAAAGATCAAGTCATTTCTAGCTAATCAAATTTTCCACCAAAAGTATTTTGGGATGGCTTGCCAAATTTTCCTCCAATCATGACTTGTAGAAGAAATTCTAGGATACCTATTCTGGCAATTTGCAAAAAGATTTACAGGGTCATTATTTGAAGGAGCTGAGACCAACAACCCACTCAAGAAGCGCCCAAGCTTTCTGAGTAAAATCACAACCGACAAAAATATGGTTTGAAGTTTTTGAAGCATGCTTACAAAAACAACATCTGAAAGGTCCAAAAAAGCCTCTTTTTAACAGATTTTCACCTGTTAGATCTCTCTGGTGCATGAGGATCCAAGTAAAGAAATTAACCTTTGGAATACTTGGAGATCGCCACACTGTTTTCCACAACTTTGCACTGTGAGTAGATATTGGATTGGATTGAAGAGACTGGTATCCAAGTGCTGTTGAATAAATTCCTATATAGCCCCATCCCCACGTGTCCTTGCAAGAAGAATGAACGGGAGCCATTCCTTTCAGTTTATTTAATAGTAAGAGGAATTGGGAATGAAGCAGAGTATTTCCTTGGATTGTCAATGCTGGGAACTCCCACGTTGCCCAGTTTCCTTTACAATCCCAAGAAGAGATGTCTGCCAATCGCATAAATCATTTGTTTACCAGCTAGACTTTGATCTCGAAGATAGATGGATCATAGTTTAACGGATCATTACCTTTTATCTTATCATCCGATAAAAAAATTTGATTGCCGTTTCCAGGAATCCGAAATAAATGCTCAGTGAAAAAATATAAACCTTTTCTGGAGAGATTCCAGATTATAGTTCTTGGGAGTATTTGACAACTGCAAAATCCAGAGAGTTCCTCCTTTGAGGTATTTTTTCCAAAAAATTTGGCTGATTGGATGTTATTTATTGGATAAAAGTTGCTACAACAGCTTACCTCCCATGACAACGTTAACCATCCCGGATCTCTAATATGCAGTCCACCTTCAATAATTGGTCTCTTTATGGTATCCCAATTAACCAAATGAAATCTGCTTTGATTTCCTTTATCACCTCGCCAGAGAAAGTCTCTTATCAACTTGGATATCTGACCCATAATCGCTTTTGGAGCCAGAAGGAGTGAGGATTGATAAATTGATAGAGCTGACAGAGTTGACTTGATTAAAACAAGTTTCCCTGCTGTTGTAATCCAATGACCACCCCATAAGGCAATCTTTGCTTTTAACTTGCTAATAATTTCCAACTAAAGAGAAGGGCTGTTTTGACCTAGAGTTAGAGGAAGGCCCAAGTACTTGACCTTATCCCAAGTGACAAATCCATCAAAGCCTAAAATTTGAGAAATATTTGCAATAGTTGAGGGATCTGCGTTCCAACCATACACAACGCTCTTCCGATTATTGATAAGAGCCCCTGAGATAATACAAAAATACTGCATAATTTCTTTAAAGATTCTTTCCAACCTCAACGAAGCCCCTCCCAAATGAAACGCATCATTCGCAAAGAGGGCATGGTTAATAGATTATACTCCACTTGCTGACTTGATTCCCAGAATAATCCCAACATTTTTTCTTGTCTTTAGCTTTCTACTCAGAGAATCTGCCATTAGAATATAAAGAAACAACGAAAGAGGACAACCCTGTCGAAGACCCCTGGAAGCTTGAAAGAAATTTGCTGGTTTGCCATTTACTAATGGTGCTATCCAAGGTTTATCAGTACAAGTTATAATCAAATTTATAAATACAGAACTGAAACCAAATGAGTTAAGAACTTTGTAAAGGAGGAAAGCTTTACCCTATCAAAAGCATTTTCCATGCCAAGTTTTATTAACACGCCTTTCTCATTTCTATTGAAGCTAGAATGCATGGCTTCTTGAACTTGAATCACATTATCCAGGATGTGACGCCCTTTTACAAATCCACCTTGAAGAGGAGAGATCAACTTTCCAAGAAGAGGTTTGAGCTTGTTAGCTAAGAGTTTAGATAAGTTTTTATAAGATGCATTACACAGAGAAATAGGTTTGAATCAATCAAAGGTGGAAGATTTAACTTATTTGGGAATTAAAGCAAGGAAGGTGGAGTTGGTACTTCCACCAACTTTGGCTTTAAACTGAAATGCTTTGATCATCCTTAGGAGATCTTTTCTGATTACAGTCCAACAAACTCTATAAAAATGAAATGAGAAACCGTCAAGGCCTAGAGCTTTATCTGGTTCCACAGACCATATAACATTAATGATTTATTCCTCCCTAAAGGGATTCATTAGCTCCCCATTTTCTTCCGTACTCACCAAACTAGGGACGTTGGAAATAAATTCTGAGGTTAATTCATAATCAATAGCTCCATCCTCTCTAAATAGGCTGTGAAAATGATCTTTAGATGCTTGTTTGATTTGAGAAATGCCTTTGAAAGATTCACCAGACGAAGAGGAGATTTTCGAAATGTGATTGTGAGAGAGTCTGGATTTATACTGCTTATGGAAAAAAGAGGTATTTTTATCTCCCGATTTGAACCATAAACTGCGAGATTTCAATCGCTAGAATTCTTCTTCCTCCCTAAACTCTACGAAAGAATTAAACTGAGCTTTTTGTTCTTTATCCAGAATGGCAAGGTGATCCATATCCAATTGTATCTCATCTAATCGAGCTAGGGCCTGAATTCTATTGATAGTAGGATATTGGAGAGATTGCTTAATCCAATCCTTCAACACAGACTTGGTATTTTTCAATTTCCTCTCCCACACTAAGTTAGGAGATCCATTAACTGGAATATTCCACGTGTTGATGACAGTGGCCAAAAAACCATCTCTATCAATCCACAAGGGACTGAACCGGAAAAGAATGGGTCCGAGGTCTTCATCATCCACAAGCTGCAACAAGATAGGTTTGTGATTCGAAGTGAGTTTTGGAAAGATGCTGGTGGAGATGATTTTAATTTCCATTAATAAAGAACTATGTAGCAGAAATTGGTCCAGTCTGGCAGAAATATTGGCAGTTCCAATACAGTTATCACTCCACATATAACGACCTCTTTTTTGTTTAAAGTCAATCAGATCCCAATTTGAGATGAGATGCTCCACTGTTTTGAGCATGGGGTCTCTCCCACAAACACCACCTTTTTTCTCTTTAGGAGCCAAATTGATATTTAAATCACCAACCACTAAAATGTTTGAAAGATTGCTTGCAGTAAGAAACTACGCCAGAGAATTCTAGCATTCTCTTTTCTCTTGAGAATTAACAAGAATGTATAAATTGAAAATAGCAAGAGATATCTTACTTGAGGTATGTTGAAGCTCAGTGAATATCCAGTGCCACATTACAAAATAATTTTCTAGTGAAAATAGATCCTCTGTCCATAGGGTTGCAAGACCACCGGATGAGCCTCATGCACTCACAGCCTTTCCTGCATTCTTTTTCCAATTCTTTTTGCTTAAGGAAAGAAGATTGCCCTCTTCCATTTTTGTCTCTTGGAGCAGAAGAACATCGGGGGAAGCCATTTTTAAAAGGTCTTTAACAACTTCAACTTTCGAAGAATTTCCCAGCCCCCTGCAATTCCAAGAGACGATGTTCATTATTTATTGCCGGAAGGGAGAGGGCCTCCTTTTGAAGGTCTGGCCCGAGTATTTCTGCTGATCGACATCTTTGTAGTGGTTTGACTTCCTTGCATCTTAATATGTTCGGATTCTTCCTCCGAACCTTCTTAAGAGATTTCCGCCCTGTTTTGAAGACCTCTCTGGGAAATCTTCATCGGATGATCCAAAATTACCCATAGGTTTCTTATTTTTTTCCATTTCTCATATGTGGGAGAATGTCCTTTCGTAGGGGTGCCAAGATCAGACTCAACTTTTGTAACTTCTTCTCTTGTCTGATGAGTTTGATGAACTTCTCCCTCTTCAAGCATTGAGGCCACTTGTTCTTCTGGAATGCTTAATATTTCAAAGTTGTTTTGAGATGATATTTCCTTTGTAGCTACTCCAGATTCTTTTTGTTTATGACCGGAGGGATTCCTACTTGACCCCATTTCTCCCCTTTGACCCTTAGATTTGAATCCTTGCTTTGCTGAGCTTGTTTTTTGAACTTGTGTCCATTGATATCCCTTCTCTTGCACAACTTCTTCCTCAAGCTTTTTACTTGCATGATTTGGCAAAATGCCCATAGCCATGACAAAATCTGCACTTAAAGGAAAGTTGCTCATAATCTAGCTCTTGCACATTTGACCAATCTGCTACTGTCAAATTAATAGCTCAGGAATCCCTACCTCCAAATCCACTTAAACACATATTTTGGCACAAGTATATTGATCTTTTCTTTCAACCCTATCAATATATTTCCCCAAAGTGTTTCCTATAGCTTCTAGAGACCCCGAATTCCAACAATGGAGAGGAAGATGCGACAACCTAACCCAAACAGGAACAACAGAAGGAACATCTTGATTCAGATCAAAGTCCAGAGTCCACTTGTTCAGGTACAGCCCTTGAGGACCCATGAAATAAGGGCCATTTCTAAAGATTAAATCTCTATCTACTGAGTTTTCAAAGAGAAAAACATAGTATCCCTTACCTATCAAATTGCTACATATGCCTTTTGAGATAAGAGGTTTCCAATTCCTTTGAACCCACCCTTCAATTTCCTTGGGGGACGGTCAGAGTCCAGTGAAATGACCAATGAGACCCCATTCTGCAATGTTCAGAGCTGTTCGACAAGGTTGATCTGCAGGAAGATCCATCGTGGGAGTATTATCAAGTTTCTTGATGAAAGACTGTTGGTTCTAGATGAATTTCCTCTTACTTCCTGAAGCAACTAGTCTCCTAAAGGCATTGAGATCAGGGGAAGGGGAGGATCCCCTTCCATCCACCATCAACAAGAAATAGACTCAAGGAGAACTACCACCCAGGTACTCAGGCACCAAAGAGCCAAGAAACACTGCAGAAAGCGCACAACAAACCAGGGAAACTCTAAAAAATGCAACCCTACAAAAGTCAAAACACTTATGTAAATCTCTTCTTGGTCTCCTTCACACTGATGAAGCCTACTTCATTTACAGAATGAGCCTAAGATGTTCACTGCCTGAACAAGCAAGTCAATAGAGCGCTTTCCAAGGGATCGAGCCAGTAACAAACAATACTTCTTGATCTTCTTTACATAGCAGATAGTGTTTAGGGTCACAACTTGTAGCAAACAAATCACCAAAGCTGATACAATCTGCAAAGTCAGTCTCAACTGAACCAAAATCTTCAAAAACAACAGCGTGCTTCCATCTAAATGAAAGAGTTCACAGAAGAGCCCAAGCTGGGCGAGCTAGGGCCGAGTCAAGAACCTGCAATTTTTTTTTTAAAGTTTTCTTGGAGCCAACAACATTGTTATGAAATATCCTATCCAATAATTAAAATTTTCATTAGTTTAGATGACATCATATTTACAATTTTTGGGAGTATTTGATGATATTCAATTCTAAAGTCTTAATATTATAATTGTGCTTCTATCTATATGCTATTTTAACTTCCCGCTTTACAATTTGTGATATGTTTTCCAACTCATATTAATATATTTTTCTTCGAATGAGAGGTTGATGTCATTGTCGATGCTCATGGGCTCATTTTGGACCTCCCTTAACAAACACATGAATGTTATTTGGTATTGAAACATAATAAAAAATGAATAGAACTTTTGTATTTTCAACATTGTTGGGATTGCAATTGATCACTTTAAGTGATATTCTTTTAATTCTCTGTTGACTTTTATATTTTTCTTTCATAATATGAAATAATTTTCCGTAAGTAAATTTTTTTTCTTTACAATTTAATGAACCAAATTGGATATACTTTCTTAACCACAACCTTTTAATGTTATTATTTTGTGCACTTCAAATGACATCCTCACCCTTTTGAATTTGTATTAACGATTCTAGGAACTTTATAATTCAACCTTGGATTATACTATTTCCTCTTACGGTGGAAAAACCTATCTTAACTCAATTTTTAATCGATAGTGAGGAAAGCCATCATTGGTTTCTATTTGAGGTTATAGGTTCACTCTTACACTTCTGAATTTGTATTGATGATTCTAGGAACTTTATAGTTCCTTGGATTACAGTGTTTCTTTTGAAGGTGGAAAAACCTATCATAACTTAGTTTTTAATCAACATTGGAAAAATACATCGTTTTCTACTATCTACAAGTGCATGTTGACTCACCACAATTATTCAAAGAAAACCACACCACTTGAAATGACTAGCTAGTGGTCTATACGTAGGTAGACTTCCACTCTTGCTAGATGCCTCTAGGTATTTGGTTGTTAACATGTTTCTGACAAGCTCCTAGCTAATGAAAAGTAGTTTTAGGCATTAATCTAAGGCCAAAAGGTGGTTTTAGCCTAGATAATATCCTCAAGAAAGCCAATTTCCGTCGTGGTCGTCACCAAGGCTACCTTTAGTGGGGTCATGTAATTTCTAGTAGCATTTAGCCTTAATTCCATACATGAGACCATATACTATCCTTGGTTGTAGTTTAACCTCTTGCTTAGGAAAACTTGGATTTTGTTGTTATGTTTAATAAAAAATGATATTCTTTTAAACAACTTCCCTCTATCAAATTCCTTCTTTTGTCGCTGTGATGTGTAAACCACCAATTTCCCTTTTGTTGTTGTTGTGATGCGTTAACCATCAGTTTGATTATTTAAATTTTATAATCATAATGCATTGACCACTAGTTTGATTAATTTCCTTATGATACGAAAACATCATATACTATAACTTGGCATGACCTACCAAAGCAATACACTATTGTTTACAACATTGAAGATGACGTCTCGATAGCCCATCAGGGGCTTAGATGAATGGCAACCAACCTTTATTTTGATGGTCACCTAAACGACAGGGCTAGTTTGGTCTAAGTTCAAATATTGTTTAACTCGAGGTTGTGTGAGGTTATGCTTGTGGCCAAAACAATTATTGTCTAACCTTTAATGGCATATATAGGATTTTAACTCATTGTGATAGTCTAGGAACTCTCCACAATTATTGATTTCATTGGTAGACCAAAAAGGAAGAAGATACCATGGCTTGATTTGGTGTTTGTTACATAAGCCACTGAGCTAATTTTCTCCTTAGTTAATCATTGCTGAAACTCTTATCAAACATGTACTCAATAGTTCTGTAGTCCACAAACACTAAATTGATGAGGGTAAGATACTCCATAGTAGTGAAGATTCGAATATAAATACAAATACAATTATAACTTGGTACATAAAAAATACTTAAAAAAAATATAGCATGACTAAAATAGAGAATTAGACATCTCATAGATATAAAAACATATATTTTTCAAATTTTAGAAAATAAAAAATATACGCAATCTCGTTCAAATTTTTTAAAACAATATTAGTTCTTAATTGTAAGCAACTTGACTCATTTATAAAATTTAAAACATAACATATGATATAACAATGCGACACCCACCCACCCACCCACACAACATGTGATCATCCTCATTTTTTCACCTGTGCCATGAAAATTACGAGTGTCAAAAAATAGAATTTAACACTTAAAAAATAAAAAAAGTGGTTCACTGTTTGTTAGAGGGCTATTCCATTGGTATATATGCAAATACTTGGTATTCCAACACGAGAATCAAGGTATGGACAAATTACATAATCCACTAAATTATTACAAAGGGTATTAACAAGAGCAACATGTCACCTACAAGAATTGAACATGGGCTAGGAGGGTAGAAACGCCAAGGATACCTCTAGCGGGGTCATGTGATTTCTAGTAGCATTTAGCCTTAATTCCATACATGAGACCATATACTATCCTTGGTTGTAGTTTAACCTCTTGCTTAGGAAAACTTGGATTTTGTGTTGAAATACTGAGAGGGGGGTGAATCCGTATTTGTACAATATAAAACTTTAATCAAAAGCAGGTTGGTGATCACCAATCACAGCACATCATCAAAATGTATAAAGACAGCAAGATGCACAGTACACAACAGTTTTTAACGTGGAAACCCAAGTTTCGGGGGTAAAACCACAGAAGCCTTTTTAATAATAGTTGTCCAGAAATAACTGGATGAAAGGAACAACTGCCTTATTATATAGACTTCAATTTTCCAGCTTCAACTGGAAGGAGGCTACGACCCCCTGATTTACAGGCTACGACCTGAAGGAAGCTGCCACTCCCTAGTTTTACGGCTTCCACCGGAAGGAGGCTACGACCTCCTTTCCTTGCCCCGTCCTGCCACCCTGATAAGAAGAATATTGCCGAACCTGTGGACCTGTCACACACCAAACTCTGCTGCTGATATTCTCTGCACTCTAGTCATTGTCAAATCATCTTTCTGCCCATGTTATCGCTGTCATATCAAACATAAAAGCTGCTCATCAAGATGCCCATCAACACTGTTGGTTACTTGCTTGTCCCTTCAATAGATCTCTGCTTTGTGTAGAACTTCCTGCTGCTGATAACCTCTCTTCACTGTTTACTGTCAAGTCAGCCTTATCACTGACACACACACTGCTCTATACATCCTTGTCATGTACAATTTTCAGACATCATCATAGTGAACATGTACCGTGTATCTAACAAGTACATATCATAATGCATAGAAGTATGTCATCACACCATAGATTGCTTGTTCATCTTTATATCATTCTCATCATAAAGGCATGTGTCATCATCATGTATGAAAATGTACTACTTCAAACATCCCTGCTGTTCATATATGAATATACTATTCATGCATACCACATACACTTGTTCACTTATTGTACACTCACTTATATTTCACCGAGTTCACTACACATCACATACTACTGCATACATCTGTATTGCTGTTTATCACTGTTCATACTACTCACTCATTTTTCTCTCATACATATGTCACTTGTCAATGTTCTCATAAGTACTGTCATATAGCATGTATTTACTTGTACACTAACTGTTCATGAATACATACCTTGTCTACTGTTTTCATACAAACTATATTCATACCACTGTATTTCATATCACTGTATTTAATTCATAGACATACCTTATTATTAGAAGACCGCAACTTCTTACTGTAGCACTGAGCTTCTGGGCATTAGCAATCCAGTATAGCAGTCTTTAGTTGTCTTCAAATAAGATCAATCAAACCTTACTATGGCTATCTGAGTTCAAAACGTGGTCAGAGAGAGACTGCCCTGTGGAGAATGATGTAGCAACCTGAATTTATCTTCTGTTGTGTCCTTATATGCCAAAGAGATCACCCAGAAAACTCAGGATTGTACAGAGAATGAGTGTAAAAACTCAGCAGGAACATACCAACTCGGATTCACTGTCCATTCATCAAATTCGGGTCTGTTTTCTTTTGCTTTTACAACGTTTAGGATTTGTGGTAGCGAAATTCAATCTACAAGCCTTCTACACGATTCATAAATAGAATACGCCTGTTAGGACAAATTTCGCCCCTAAACTTCTCTGGTTTCTCTGATGAATGGACTATGGAACTATAGAATGTTTCCCCTCAATCTTCCATCAAATAAAATTTTCCCGTCACAATGGAGTCTTCAATGGCATCGGCCCATCAACAACCTTAGTCTACTGCTACCTTCGATAAAATCCCTTCATCTGATCATTCAGAGTACCCTGAAATTCAATGTCCAAAATTGTCTCCTCGTGCGGCAAAATTTCATCAAACTTCAACACCAAAATCTCATCTTCTGCATCAACACTGACATTGGACAGATTTATCACCTTAGAAGACGTGGTGCTCAGTAAACAGACGGATCTGTTTGTAATCACCAAAACGGCGGCATTAAGAACGATATACTTCGTATCTTGGACGACTTCCAACGTCACGGCCACTTTGCCATCAGTCAACCTCAGCTGCTAAAAACTCACGAAAAATCCAGTCTTGCTGCTCCAGAACTCGACCAACAAAGAGAGAATTTTTTAATCCCCAACATTTAATGACGTGAAAACAGAGACCCTGCAATCTTTAATCCTCGGATAGATATTTAGAGTTTTTGCCACAGATCTGTGCGTGATCAAATTTCGGCAACCAAATTCCTCACTCACCAGCGAACATCTATCTCTGATCTTAGACTTTTCCTTAGAAAAAAAAATAACACGGCTAAAACCTTGGTTCCTCAATATTCACATTTTAGACAAATGAAAGTATTTTTATATGGTTCTCAGTCCAAATCACCTTGTTTTGAGGTTAAGCATGAAGGGTAATTTAGTTAAGGGGTTGTTGTTGTTGTTGTTGTTTTTTATTTTATTTTATTTTAAAAGTGAAGTCACTCCCCCTTTTTGTTTTTTTTGTTTTTAAATTGTTTTAACTTTTTATTAGGGGTTAATAAAAAAAAATATTAGATTTAATATTTTAATTTTATTTTGGTTAATAAAAAAAATGGTCATACTTCATCACTTACTATATGTTAGAAAAAGAATGTTTTAAGGGAAAGGGTAGATAGTAGGCTTAGGGATCGAATACAAGGATTTTAGGTAGTTTGTTAGGTTGTTAGAATTACCACAAGTGAAGGCTCATAACCAGCAAGGTGTGGGGGTAACCAATAACACAACTGGGTACTTAACCACTCTACAGGGTGTTCAGGGCTTTTTCCATTGTCCCAAGGGCTCCAAGGGCTTCAGACTTGGGCTTGGACAAAGTCAAAAGGTCTCCTTTGATGCTACTCAACCCTCAAAAGCTCATACCAAGGCACAGTGACACACACCTGTTGGCATCAATGACAATTTAGTCAACAATCTCCCCCTTTGTCATTGATGACAACTCCAAAGCTTCCCCACAGATCTCCCCCTTAGATCATGCTTCTTTTACCTACCTTGTTTCAACCTTTTTCTCCCCCTTTGGCATCAATGGCAAAGGGTACTTCTGCCATGCTCCTCCTGTCATAGATGAATTGTAGATAGATGAATTCAATTAGGATATAGTATGACTCCCAATTTTTCTCTGAGGTACTCAAAATTCTCTCTTGGGAAAGGCTTAGTGAAAACATTTGCAACCTGTTATTTTGTCCCGATATATTCCAACTTGATATTCTTTTCAGTGACCTGTTCCCGAAGAAAGTGAAACTTGATTGGAATGTGCTTGGTTTTGGAATGCATAACTGGATTTTTGGAGATACTGATGGCTCTCGTATTGTCACATAGAATAGGAATCGGTTCATTACATGTCACATGTATGTCTTGCAGGGTTTGCTTCATCCAAAGAATCTGAGTACAACAAGCTGCTGCTGCTATATATTCTGCTTCTGCGGTTGATAAGGAAACTAAAGGTTGCTTCTTGCTTGACCAAGATACCAGACAACCACCTAAAAAGAAGGCCATTCCACTATTGATTTTTCTATCGTCAACACGTCCTGCCCAATCTGCGTCTGAATATGCTATCAATGTCAGATCATTCCCTTTTGGATACCAAAGTCCAAAATCCAAAGTTCCTTTGAGATACCTGAAGATCCTTTTAACTGCTATAATATGATTTTCTTTTGGGGCAGCTTGAAATCTTGCAACTTGTCCAACGGCTTGCATCACATCTGGTTTGGAGGCAGTTACATATAGTAGACTTACAATCATTGACCTATAGAGCCTTTGATCAACTTCCTTATATTCATCATCTTTGCTTAGCTTACAACCGGTGATCATAGGGGTACTCACAGGTTTACAGTCTTCCATCTGGAATTTCTTCAACATCTCCTTAATGTATTTTGTCTGGGAAATAAAAATGCCTTCTAATCTTTGAGATATCTGGAGTCCTAGGAAGAAGGTCAATTCACCAAGTAATGACATTTCAAACTCTTTTTGCATGTCTTTAGCAAATTGTTGACTCAGTGAATCATCATCACTTCCAAATATGATATCATCAACATAAACTTCAATAATGAGTATGCTGTCATTGTCTTGTTTGATGTACAAATTGCTATCTGCACTTCCCCTCTTAAATTTTTGTTGTAATAAGTACCTGTCCAATCTGGAGTACCAAGCTCTTGGAGCTTGTTTTAACCCATATAGGGCCCTTTTTAGTCTGCATACATAGTCCTCATTTTCTGAAAATTGAAATCCTTCTGGTTGTTTGATATAGACTTCTTCTTCCAATTCCCCATTTAGAAAGGCTGATTTTACGTCCATCTGATACACTTTGATGTCTTTGGAGCAAGCGTAGGCTAATATCATTCTGATGGCTTCCATTCTGGCAACTGGTGCACATGTTTCTTCAAAGTCTATTCCTTCGATCTGAGCATAACCCTTACACACCAATCGAGCCTTATTTTTGATTACCTGTCCATCTTCATTCATTTTGTTTCTGAAAACCCATTTTGTGCCAATAACATTTTTGTTATGTGGTCTCGGAACAAGTTCCCAAGTTTCATTCTTATTGATTTGATCTAGTTCTTCTTCCATAGCTTTAACCCATTGTTCATCTTTACTGGCCTCTGTAAAAGTTCCACGTTCAATTGTAGACAAAAGAGAGAAGTGTACCTGCTCATTTTTTCCGGATTGTCTCCTTCTGGTTCCTATTCCAGCACCCTTATCACCAATAATCTGATTTGATGGATGATTCTTCTGGTACCAATTCTTGGGTGATGGATGATATTTTTGTTCTTCTTGTTTGACAGTTGGTTGATTCAGTTCTTCATTTTCCGTGAGTTGCTCATCATCCTCATCGGGTTGTTCTTCCATTTTAATTTTCTTCATACCTCTTTTCTTGGAACCTTTCTCTTCTTCATTGTCTGATTCTTCTGAGTCTTCTCTGGATGATGTTAGTATTCCTTCAACTATCTTCACGTTAATGCTTTCAACTACTTTGTCTAATCTCAGATTGTAGCATTTGTAAGCTTTCCTCTTGGATGAATATCCAACAAATATGCCCTCATCTACCCGAGAGTCAAATTTTCCAATCTTCTTATCATCTCTTTTGATGTAACACTTGCTTCCAAAGATTCTGAAGTGTTGTACACTTGCTGCTCTTCTGGTCCATAGCTCATAGGGAGTTTTATCATTTTTGTTTCTGAGTAATCCTCTATTTAAGATGTGTACTGCTGTATGAACTGTGTGTCCCCAAAATTTGTCATTTAACTTGGATTCATTCAACATGGTTCGAGCCATCTCCATTACTGATCTATTCTTTCTTTCATCAACTCCATTTTGCTGTGTTTTGGCTACTGAAAATTGTCTCTTTATTCCATGCTCTTCACAGTACTTGTTGAATTCATCAGAAGTGAATTCTCCATCGTTGTCAGATCTAAGACACTTGATTCGTGACCCTGTTTCATTCTCGACCAATTCCTTGAACGTTTTGAAACATCCAAATGCTTCTGATTTCCTGTTGAGAAGACATACCCATGTCATCCTGGTATAGTCGTCAATAAGTAGCATGAATTATTTCTCACCATTCAAACCTTTGCTTTTGGTTGGTCCACATAGGTCAGTGTGAACAAGCTACAAAGGTTTTGTAGAAGAATGCTCTTTCGTCTTAAAATACACTCTTGTTTGTTTTCCATGTTGACACTGTTCACATACATAGTTAGCAGGTTTTGTGACTTCTGGCATATTTCGAACTGCTTGGTTTTTGTAGATTTTGACCAAATTGTTAAATTGTATATGCCCCAATCTTTTGTGCCAAAGCCAGCTTTCATCTTCTTTTCCCAAGTGACATTTTTCAAACTTAATCTCATCTAACACATATATGTTGTTTGGAGTCCTAGTGGCTGTGGCTACTAACTTCCTTGATCCTTGCTTTCTTATTTTACATCCTTTTGAGTTGAAGATGAGTTCATGACCTTGATCACACATCTGACTGACGCTTAGCAAATTATGTTTCATGTTATCTACAAGCAAGACATTTTCAGCCAATGAGTTTTTACTTCCGAGCTTTACTGTGCCCTTTCCCAATACTCTTGCTGAATTGTTATTTCCAAATGATACAGATCCTTTATCTTTTTCAATATTGACGAAAGCATCTTTATCACCTGTCATATGCTTGGAGCAACCACTATAAACATACCATTTTCCAGAGCTGTGATTCTGAGCTTGAAGAGCAATACCACATTCATAGTTGTTGTTATTGTGTTTAATCCACACCTTGTTGGGCAAGTCCTCATTTTTTACTGTTGGTATCCTCGTTCTGCAATTTCTGGCTATATGACCAAAGTTGTTACATTTGTAACATTCTATTTCTGATCTCAAGGGATCAAATCGGTTGTTGTACTGTGGTCGTCTAAGGCTTGCAAGGTTATTCCTTGTCTCAAAGTTTCTTCTTTGAAAATAGTTTACAGCTTTGTGTCCAAATCTTCCACAGGTAAAGCAATGCCCATAAAAGAAGTATCCATACCTGGTAATATATGGAGGAGGTGCTTTTCTGTGATCTGATCTCTCTGCTGGCCCTTTTTCTAATACAGGTTGTTCTGGCTAACGTTCGATCTCTTCTTCATTCTTGTAGTCCTTGACAACGTCTTCATACCTTCTTGGCTTCTTTTCATTATCTGTTAACATTGAGCTTGAGGCTTCATTTGTATTCTGCTTGTATCCTATACCAGTCTTGTCGAAGAATGACTTTTGATTGCTGATGATTTGTTCTAGAACCTTGGAACTGTTGTCATAACCCTTTGCGATATCTTTCATATGTAGCTTGTTCTTCAGAGATACTATCTCAGCCTCATAGTTCTCCTTTTCTCTTATATTTTTCATTAGTTGTTCAGTGAGAGAGTCTTCAACTCGTTTGGCTTCTTCTAGTTTGGTCTTCAAGTCAACAATGGTTTGTTCAAATTGTTGTTCCTCTTCCTTAAGCAATCTATTTTATTTCTTGACTTTCTTCAGCTCTTTCAAGGCGCTTACAAGTTCAGCCTCAAGATCTACCTCTCCTTCATCTTCGGATTCTTCCTTACTATTATGATCCTTATCCAAGCTTATTGCCATAAAGAGTACCTTGTCTGGTTCATCATCATCATCAGAATCACTGTCACTATCGGAGTCAACACTGGATGAGTTATTGTCTCTTTTTGTGTAGAGACTTTTCTTCTTTGCAAACTTTTTTCTGTTCTTATTCTTGTAATTATTGTACTTCTTGTAGGGTTTGAAACTATCATCCTCTTCACCATCTGAGTTCTTTGCATATGGACATTTAGAAGCAAAATGACCTATCTTTCTGCATGAAAAACATTTAAGAGGTAACTTACCTTTGCATTTTCCAGTGCCTCTCTTTAATTTCCGAACAAAGTTGACTATTTCTTCATCATCAGATTCATCACTTGTTGGTTTGTCTTTCATTGATTTGTTCTTCCCAGCTTGTTTGGAGGAGACTTTGAATGCTGCTTCCTTTCTTGACGTATCTTCATCTTCAATTCTCATTTCGTAAGCTACTAAAGTTCCATGCAGCTGATCCACTGTCATAGTATCTAGATCTGTTCTTTCTTCTAAAGCAGAGATCTTGGGGTTGAACCTTTTGGGAAGAGTTCTTATAATTTTTCGAACAACTATAGTCTCCTCAACCTCTTCTCCTAATCCTCTGATGGTATTCATGAGCTGATCAACCCGAAGAATATAGGCTGCTATGTCTTCATCTTCATTCATTCTTAGCTGTGTAAATTGTCCCCTGTAAGTTTGAAGTTTGGCTTCTTTGACTTTGTGGTCTCCTTCATATGTGGTTTGGAGTTTGTCCCACATTTCCTTTGCAGAGGGACAGTTCATCACTTTGTTGAATACAGATTCGTCTATAGCACTTAGAAGATGGTTTCTGGCCCTTGAGTTGTTGTTGTATTGAGCTAGCTCATCTGCATCAGTTGGCACGGTCTTTGGTACTTTGTACCCATTCTCGATACTCTGCCATATTTGGTGTCACATACCCCAATTTTGTAAAATTATGTAATTTGTTTTATTATATTTCTGAGACATTATGTTAAACTTAATCCTAAGTAGGGATTGATGACTCAGCAGAGTCAACAGTTATGGAGTGTAATTCAGAAAATTTAATTTTTAATAAATAAATTATGGAGACAACAGCATGGGAGAGCTGTTAAAAGAGGTTACTGGTCAAACTGGTGGATGGAACTAGGTGGCAAGGCAAAAGACAAGTGGCAGCATCCTCAAACACTTCCTAAGTTGCAGGTGGCAACTTCCCTATATTTGGGGTCATGATTCCCCAAGAAAGTGGAATCAGGGCAGGTGGCTCATTAAATGACAGTTAACCCAACAAAGACCTAGGCAATCTTTTAAAAGTACTCAATGAAGAGAGCTGAGGCTGCTCATATTTTATTCCAGAGAGAATTCATTCAGGTGAATGTTATTCAAGAATTTCATTGAGGAAAGAGGGAAAGACAGTAAGGAAGTGTTTTGAGTGGATTGCTGCAGTAACTTGATTTTTATTACAGCTATTTGGGCTGAGAGAACTGACTGATAGTTCTGAGTTAATATTGAGTTGAAGACTGGTATCTGATTTGCTGCACCTAGTTCCAGCCAGGGAGACCAGAGCAAGCTCGGGGGTCCTGAGAAGTCGCTGTCTGAGCGCTCTCCAGGAGTTGGTAGGGAGGAACAACCTCCTATTGCTGTTGTTGTCCACAGCTTAAACAGGTTCTGTTATTTATTTCTTTATGTCTACTAAGTATAAATGGATGCATGATATGATTTATTTATATGTCTGAGTAGTTAAATAGTTTCAGTAAAGTTAGTAACTCAGATTATCAGTAGCTAAATTTGTTAGTAGTACTGTGTTTTTCCACATCTGGAATCACCAGATCGTACTCCAGCACAGTATCTCGGTATTCTAAAGTAACATCCTTCTGAACCGAGTTTTCCTGTTTAGTTACTTCCAGTAACCACTAATGTTTTATTAATTTATAAGTTACTGTATCTTCGATTACAATAAAAACTACTGTACATTTTAGAAAGCAGAAATTAGATTGATTTCAAATTGTTTTGTTATACAGTTTTCCTTATTGTTTTTGGATGATATTACTTTTAGAGATTTTAACTCAAAGCAAGAACAGGTTACAGAGCTTCTATTTTCTTTTCATTCAGATTATAAACATGATAATAATTGCATTTACAGAACCTTTGTAAATAAACTTTATAACTAAGAGAATAAGCATTTTACAGAAAAATATAGATAACATTAATGTATAAGTTATAGCAATGTCAGGTAGATACTATATACATTATAGTAAGTAAGAAGGTATTTTATTTTTGTGTTGCTATTAATTTACATTAAGTTCTTATATAAATACTCTCTAGATTTAAATTTATGGTTCGAGCTGCAAGTATCTCACAGTTTTAAAATTATACCTCTTTTTAGGGTATAACTGTGCAGCAGTAAATAATTCTTTTCCTTATTCATAAGGAGGACAAATATTTCTGTACAAATATTAATATGTATACTTTTAAAAATAATTATTTTATAGATAGAAGATAAACAATTAAATACTGAACTTATATAAGCACTTTTCTAACTCAGAAAAAGTAATTAAATTGTAGGAAAAGATTTGAGAAAGTATGATGTAATTTACATCCAAGCTATTTAATAAATATAATATTAAGTAAAACTTTGGAAATAAACTAAATTATAGAATCCAAAGTATTTGTAGATAAACTAAATGGTTATACAATAGTAATTTTTTTTATGTAATACAAAGATAATATTATAGTTAACTTCGATAACCTTCTTTTCCGAAATAAGCCCTAGATTCTTAAAAGCTTTAGAGTAAGTACTTTGATTGTATCTAAGGGTATTTGCAGCAAGGAAATAGATAAAGACCCTATATTATTATCAAGATATAAATACTTTTTATATATATACAATCTCTTACTGTTAAGAAGGTCAAATATAAACCGGAAGGTATAACTCATTGTTTAGCTTACAAATTTAAAGTATACCTGTGCGTTACTATATATTTACTTAGTAACCAGTAACTTATAGTCACGGCCACTTTCTTTTATGGCTTTATAATATTAAAAGAAACAGAAATAGTATTATTAATCTTTCTTTATAACTAGGGTTTAACCCTACAAACACAAATTTCTGCCAGTTAAATAATAACTGTGAAAATAAAACAGTAATCTATTTACGCCCGCATTGTAAAGGCAGTAATACAAACAAGCTACAGAAGAAGAAAGGATAAATATTTTTATTTATATTGTAAACTGTGAGCAAAATTTACCCTGTGCTTTCCAACGATTACAGTATGACTAGAAGTCAAAAACCGAGGTCTTTACCTTGGCATAAACAGGCTTGCAGCCGAGCTCACTTAACAGAACTTACAAGTATTTAAAAAAGACAACTAATATTTACAGTTTTCGGCTTAAGCCGTAATGCCTTCACATCGTGTGAAGGGTTCCTCCTACTAACCCTTAGGTAGGCTGTTTAAAAAAAAACCAAACTGAAGTAAAAAGGGTTTCAGGCTTCGTAAGCCAACCCTTGAAAGGTCCATCGTAACCATAAGGAGATTAAGCCGTGGCAGAACCAGGCTTACCGGTTTGCAGCGCGTTTGTTCAGCTCTCTCGCCTGTGGCCGCGTTGTTGAGTGGTATAGAACCTGCATTACAAGAGAGAAAAGCCTTAATAAGAATGCTGTAAGTTGCAAAGGAAGTTGAAAAAAAAAAAAAACCTACATCATACTTTAAATAAATATTTAAAACCTTACCTGTTCGTGAAGAAGGCACGACCGCCGACATCCTTTAGCACTGTCAATAGCACAGAGAGATAACGCCTGTATGGAGGTAAAAGGGAGTTTAACTCTTAAATTATCACAGAGTTTGAAGGCCGTAAGAACAACAAATGAAACCTTGAAGAGAAGCAATAACATTGGTGAGGATACTGCTCGGTGAGGCAAGGAAATGATTGCAGGGATGGAACAAGCTACGACCAGGAAGCTACAGGAAAACACTTCATAGATGCATGACCACGCCAAAACGCCCAACTCAGTCGCAGAGCGACCAGCACCGAAGGAAGAGGAGCGAATGAAGTTTAGGGTTTACAACCCAGGCTTTTATCCACGGAGTGCTTGGTTGGGAGAATGCCACGACAGTAGCTTAATATTATTGTGAAGTGGGTTTGAGACTATAGTCAACTCGAGATCTTTGATGGAGAAATGATTTCCCAAATGATTTGTTGGAACAAAGTCTATCCAAAGTTTTGGAGCAATAATTGCCAATCAATGCTGCATGCCAAAGACTTACGTTACTATTCACCATTCATTTGCTTAAATCGTTGAATTTTTTTTTGAATCTATTATGGATCTCCTAGAAATCATAGGTTTGAAGGTCGAAAGAGCATTCGATCTAGGATAGTAACTTTGTTATCATAGTTTATATGCTTTGGAGAGTAGTATAGTTTGTGATATTATATTTAGAGATTTTACTTGGTACATGTTAAATATAAACCCTTTTCATTATATTATAAGCTGCCTCAAGTTCTTAATAGATAAAGGAACTATTAAGATGAGGTTCTTAGAAGATTAATTAGTACATACTATATATACTTTGGGTTATATTACAGCATTGTCATTGACCTTGTAGATTATCATTTGTTTAGAATAATAACTCTGTATTAATAAAATCAACCCTTTTGAAAGGAGATGATCTTAAAATTATTCCAAGCTCAAGGCTATAATAAATACGATAGATTTGATTATTGACTTCTAGCCTTTAAATTAAAATTTTTATTATTAGAATGAGTTTAAAGGATTATGGTAAAAGGTATGACAATAGAAGGATAGGTATAGTTTCCTGTTCTTATAATCCTTAAGATGAGATATTTTACTGAGATTAAAATAGCATCTATAATACCGGTAACTAATGATAAGAAAGTAGTGAATTGCTACGTAGAGATGTGGTTTCTTCTTTTAGAGATATCCTCATTAAAAAGCGAAGACTTGACAAGGATAGGCCAAACCTTTGCAATATTACAGGAATCACATATCAGTTTTCTTCTAAATGAGATTGCTTGCTTACTTTTGAATTCTTGTTACAGGTTTCATAATTCTGTTCTATACTCTGATTCTCTTTTGAGAATTAAGCGATACATTTGTATAAAAATACAACTGTAAAGGAATAGAGAAAATAACGGATCAATAAGAACATGAATTTAATACTGGAAAGAAAACAGTTAAATATACCTGACCAAATACCGAAATGAACTATTCTTATTTACTCTTGAACTTTGTCCCTTACGACGATTTTCTAATAAATAATACTTTATATTTATGAAATGCAGCACTTTAATCTCTTACCTGTATATCTGTAAGAAAAATGGAAACAGTTGCGTTAGCTCGCAAGCTAAGTAATCCGGTTAGGCACAACAGATCACCTTATGGTCACAAAAGGAACAAAAGTCAGTAAACTTAAAAGTAGTTTCTATAACTAAGCATACTAACTGATAAATTCAATAACAAGCTGTTAATACATAACTAATAAATTAGTTAAAACTGCTTTACATTACTGATACTAATTATTATTAGTTAAATTGTTAAACTGTAATGTTTGTAGTTTTCGAAAAATTTAATTTTTTTGAAATTTTTGGGGTTTTGACATTTGGATTCCTTCAGCTTCTATGAAGGCTCTCATTCTTATACTCCAGAATGCATAGTTGCTCCCATCAAACAAGGGTGTTCCAGATTTGCTTTGTTTATCAAATTTCCCCATGATTACCTTCCAGCAGTTAGTCTGTTCTGAAGGAACCTGCTCTGATACCAATTGTTGAAATACTGAGAGGGCGGTGAATCAGTATTTGTACAATATAAAACTTTAATCAAAATCAGGTTGGTGATCACCAATCATAGCACATCATCAAAATGTATAAAGACAGCAAGATGCACTATACACAACAGTTTTTAACGTGGAAACCCAAGTTCTGGGGGTAAAACCACAGAAGCCTTTTTTAATAATAGTTGTCCAGAAATAACTGGATGAAAGGAACAACTGCCTTATTATATAGACTTCAATTTTCCAGCTTCAATTGGAAGGAGGCTACGACCCCCTGATTTACAGGCTACGACCTGATTTACAGGGGGTAACCGATAACAAAACTGGGTACTTAACCACTCTACAGGGTGTTCAGGGCTTTTGCCATTGTCCCAAGAGCTCCAAGGGCTTCAGACTTGGTCTTGGACAAAGTCAAAAGGTCTCCTTTGATGCTACTCAACCCTCAAAAGCTCATACCAAGGCACAGTGACACACACCTGTTGGCATCAATGACAATTTAGTCAACATTTTGTTGTTATGTTTAATAAAAATTGATATTCCTTTAAACAACTTCCCTCTATCAAATTCCTTCTTTTGTCGCTGTGATGTGTTAACCACCAATTTCCGTTTTGTTTTTGTTGTGATGCGTTAACCATCAGTTTGATTATTTAAATTTTATAATAATAATGCATTGACCAGTAGTTTGATTAATTTCCTTATGATACAAAAACATCATATGCTATAACTTGGCATGACCTACCAAAGCAATACACTATTGTTTACAACATTGAAGATGACGTCTCGATAGCCCATCAGGGGCTTAGATGAATGGCAACCAACCCTTATTTTGATTGTCACCTAAACGATAGGGCTAGTTTGGTCTAAGTTCAAATATTGTTTAACTCGAGGTTTTGTGAGGTTATGCTTGTGGCCAAAACAATTATTGTCTAACATTTAATGGCATATATAGGATTTTAACTCGTTGTGATAGTCTAGGAACTCTCCGCAATTATTGATTTAATTGATAGACGAAAAAGGAAGAAGATACCATGGCTTGATTTGGTGTTTGTGACATAAGCCACTGAGCTAATTTTCTCCTTAGTTAATCATTGCTGAAACTCTTATCGAACATGTGCTCAATAGTTCTGTAGTCCACAAACACTAAATTGATGAGGGTAAAAGCTAAATTGATAAGGGTAAGATACTCCATAGTAGTGAAGATTCAAATACAAATACAAATACAATTATAACTTGGTACATAAAAAATACGCAAAAAATATAGCATGACTAAAATATAGAATTAGACATTTCATAGATATAAAAACATATATTTTTCAAATTTTAGAAAATAAAAAAATATACGTAATCTCGTTCAAATTTTTTAAAACAATATTAGTTCTCAATTGTAAGCAACTTGACTCATTTATAAAATTTAAAACATAACATATGATATAACAATGTGACACCCACCCACCCACCCACCCACCATGTGATCATCCTCATTTTTTCAGAGGTGCCATGAAAATTATGAGAGTCAAAAAATAGAATTTAACACTTAAAAAATAAAAAAAGTGGTTCACTGTTTGTTAGAGGGCTATTCCATCGGTATATACGCAAATACCTAATATTCCAACATGAGAATCAAGGTATGTCTAGATTACATAATCCACTAAATTATTACGAAGGGGATTAACAAGAGCAACATGTCACTTACAAGAATTGAACCTGGGTGAGGAGGGTAGCAATGCCAAGGCTACCTCTAGTGGGGTCATGTGATTTATAGTAGAATTTAGCCTTAATTCCATACATGAGACCATATGCTATCCTTGGTTGTAGTTTAACCTCTTGCTTAGGAAAACTTGGATTTTGTAGTTATGTTTAATAAAAATTGATATTCCTTTCAACAACTTCCCTCTATCAAATTCCTTCTTTTGTTGCTGTGGTGTGTTAACCACCAATTTCCTTTTTGTTGTTGTTGTGATGCGTTAACCATCAGTTTGATTATTTAAATTTTATAATCGTAATGCATTGGCCACTAGTTTGATTAATTTCCTTATGATACAAAAACATCATATGCTATATCTTGGCATGACCTACCAAAGCAATACACTATTGTTTACAACATTGAAGATGGTATCTCGATAGCCCATCAGGGGCTTAGATGAATGACAACCCACCGTTATTTTGATGGTCACCTAAACGATAGGGCTATTTTGGTCTAAGTTCAAATATTGTTTAACTCGAGGTTGTGTGAGGTTATGCTTGTGGCCAAAACAATTCTTGTCTAACATTTAATGGCATATATAGGATTTGAACTCATTGTGATAGTCTAGGAACTCTCCGCAATTATTGATTTCATTAATAGACCAAAAAGGAAGAAGATACCATGGCTTGATTTGGTGTTTGTGACATAATCCACTGAGCTAATTTTACCCTTAGTTAATCATTGCTGAAACTCTTATCGAACATGTGCTCAATAGTTCTCTAGTCCACAAACTCTAAATTGATGAGGGTAAGATACTCCATAGTAGTGAAGATTCGAATACAAATACAAATACAATTATAACTTGGTACAGAAAAAATAAGCAAAAAAAATATAGCATGACTAAAATATAGAATTAGACATCTCATAGATATAAAAACATATATTTTTCAATTTTTAGAAAATAAAAAATATACATAATCTGGTTCAAAATTTTTAAGACAATATTAATTCTTAATTGTAAGAAACTTGACTCATTTATAAAATTTAAAACATAACATATGATATAACAATGTGACACACACCCACCCACCCATCCACCATGTGATCATCCTCATTTTTTCACCAGTTCCATGAAAATTAGGAGAGTAAAAAAATAGAATTTAACACTTAAAAAATAAAAAAAGTGGTTCACTGTTTGTTAGAGGGCTACTCCATCGATGTATATCCGAATACTTGATATTCCAACATGAGAGTCAAGGTATGGCCTGATTACATAATCCACTAAATTATTACAAAGGGGCTTAATAATTGCAACATGTCACTTACAAGAATTGAACCTGGGCGAGGAGGGTAGCAATTCCAAAGCTACCTCTAGTGGGGTCATGTGATTTATAGTAGCATTTAGCCTTAATTCCATACATGAGACCATATACTATCCTTGGTTGTAGTTTAACCTCTTGCTTATGAAAAATTGGATTTTGTTGTTATGTTTAGTAAAAATTGATATTCCTTTAAACAACTTCCCTCTATCAAACTCCTTCTTTTGTTGCTGTGATGTGTTAGCCGCCAATTTCCTTTTTGTTGTTCTGGTGATGCGTTAACCATCAGTTTGATTATTTAAATTTTATAATCGTAATGCATTGACCACTAGTTTGATTAATTTCCTTATGATACGAAAACATCATATGCTATAACATGGCATGACCTACCAAAGCAATACACTATTGTTTACAACATTGAAGATGACATCTTGATAGCCCATCAGGGGCTTAGATGAATGGAAACCAACCCTTATTTTGATGGTCACCTAAACGACAGGGCTAGTTTGGTCTAAGTTCAAATATTTTTTAACTCGAGGTTGTGTGAGGTCATGCTTGTGGCCAAAACAATTATTGTCTAACATTTAATGGCATATATAGGATTTGAACTCATTGTGATAGTCTAGGAACTCTCTGCAATGATTTATTTCATTGATAGACCAAAAAGGAAGAAGATACCATACAAATAAATCAGCATGCTTGCACTAGTGAAATACCTTTCTATTTTATTTTCTACTCCTATTTATAATAGTATTACAAAGGGCTCTTTGATTACCCCAACCTTTCGACTTCCCTGACCTTTTGACTTCAAAATTTGTCCTCTAGTGCCTTGCACTAGGAAAATAAAATAATAAATTACATAAGTGCAAAAATATAGAAAAAGACAAATTTCAAGTGGATCCAACTGGTCTTGAGATGTACTCTCCCCATGCATTTGCTTCTTCAACAATAGTTTGGTAATCCATTGGCTCCAACAGTCTTACAGTTACCTCATGCACTGCCAACTGTGACTCCACTTCTGCCAATTTTGGTGAGGTCACTCTGTACATGTCTTCCAAGAGGAAATTACTTACAGAGGCTTGTGCAATCTAGGTTTTAACCACTTCCTCACTAATTCCTTCAATTTTATGAATGCTTTTCTCATCTTCATGCAATCTGTCCTGAAGATACATTAGATGTGGATTCTTGTCTGGAAACTATTTCATCTTTGTTGTTGGAGATGTCTGGCATTTATTGTGAACCAAGCGTATTTTCATGTAGAACTCTGCGCATCTTTCTAGAGTATTTTCGACTGTAGTAGTCAATCTCAAAGAAGATTTGTTGCCGAAATATAGGAGTGCTAATTCTATATTTAAAACTTCTGCCATATTTCTACGAAAGTGTGATGGAAATGCTGAATCGGCCTCCACCCAAGTCAGTTGGCCTTGAACCTTTTCTACCACCTTTAATAGCCTTGTTCTGAAATCAAGCGACATTGCTGTAATCTCATTCAGCCTTACCTCTACCTGCTTGACCTTATATATTTCTTCTGTGAGTTTTAATTGTACTTGATGAATATTCCTGCGTATTAGGCCAGCTTGATCATGGAAATGAGTGATATCAAACCACCTTTTAGTGGCTGTCTTAAGTTGAGTCTCCAATGATTTGTTATGTACCTCCAACTCTTCTGCTTGGGTTCTCATCTTCCTTGCTTGTTTGTTTGTTGCAGATTTATGTGCTTCTAACTCCAAGAACTTGTCTTCAAGATCTTTCTTCTCCCCTTCCATGATTGTAACTAAAATCTCCAGTGCATCCTTTTTGAATTCTACATCTTGATAAGCCTTTTGGAGCCTTTCAAATTCTAAAAAAGTTGCCTCATGATTTTTCTTTAACTCTCGTCCTTCTCCTCTTTCTTTGACTAGAGCGTCCTTCATCTTAAGCATTCTTTCCTTATAATGTTCAACATCTCCTACTAATTTTTCCACGTTATCCGCATTTTCTTGTGTAGCCACTATGCTTATAGATGCTAGGAATTGAGGATCCTGATTTGCGCCTTGCATGACAGTATTCTAAGTCACCGTGACCACATCAAGTTGATCACCGATTTTTAATCTATTTTTTGATCTTCTAACAATGGTTTTCTTGTTTTTATCGAAGAATATCGTGTCTAGGCAAGCCACTGCATGTTTCTTGGATGTAGTGAAAGGAACCAATTGAAGCTCTGCAAGAGGAATGTGGCCTCTTGTTATTGTATCACTTGATGGGACAGGAGGATATCTTGGATTATCTTGGGCCTTGTCCTACTCCAAACTCTCTCTGCCTTTGTCTTATTGTTCCTTCCTTCTCAACTCTTTAGTTGCTTGCTCATATTCTTTTCATGCTCTTTCTTCTGATTCTTGTTGTTGTCTTCCTTTCGATGCCTTTTGTAGTTTTTCTTCTTGTACCTTTTTCCTTTGAGTCTCTTCAGCTAGTTGTTTCTTAGCTTCTTCCACTATCTTTAGGGCATCTTCTTCTCATTTCTTAGTAGCTTCTTCGTGCTGCTTCTGTTGCTGCCTTTTCCTCCACTGGTTGTAATCTTGTTTTTGAACCACTTACTCAAGGAAATCAAATTGCAGGAATTTCTATATGTCTCCTCATCTTTGTCAAAATGATGGGAGTATTGAAAATGAACTCCTACAAACGCATAATGTTTTGCAACCTTGTCATAGGAGTCATTCTCGTGGAAACTCTTTTCCCCGAAGTGGATACCTTCTAGATCCTTTACAAATTCTGGTGCAGTTTTTACGTTTGTGAATTTATAGCTGCCAATGCAAAATGGAAGTGGTGGGAAGACTGCTTTCTTCATGTCGAATAAGAAATTTCCAAATCCATTTATAAACAGTTGTCTCATGACCTCCTTATGGACTGCATAGTCTGTGGTGTATCTAGGCAACAATGATGGAGATCAAGGTCCTCCATACATCCTAAGATAAGTACCATCCTTGGAGAAATAATAATCTCCATATTCACATATCATCTCCATTGCACCTTTAGACATGCAATTGCACTCTTTGAGGAAAATTAGCTCATGTAATGGCATCAGAAATTATTCATAGATGAGCTTGTAGAAGCTAGAGTACTTGTGTGCCCAAAGAATTTTGTAGGAAGCATAGATGGGGGTATTGGTGTAATTCCAAGTACAATTGAGATTTGGGAATTTGCGGAGACATAAAATACAATCAATCAAATAAGATCCCATGTAAAATTTTGACTTCCTTTAAGTCAGGCCTCCTTGTGCATCAACTATACATGACGACAAGCTGCTTGCTACAATATCCGCCCAGTTAAAAATGGTGCCTTGCATAGACACATGGTATATCAATGGGATCCAACTCATATTGTAGAATTTCCCATTCACTCGGCCAAAGATTCTGTTTAGCATTAGGGCTATGATCCTGTAGGGAGTGCGTAAATTGACAGTTTCGTACTCACTAGTGGATTTCTGGTGTAGTTGATTTCCTGCTACCTTCATCTTCTTAGCACATTAAAAGACATCTACATTCACACTTTTCACCCATTCATCCATCATCATGGTTTGAGGAGTGGGTAGTTTGTAAACCTTGGTTATATATGCATGGGTGAAGGAAGCAAAGGCTTGTCCTTCTGTGTTGGAAATGATCATAGTGGATGAGTTTGTTCGAGGTAGGATCCATCCTATTACCTCGACACATGGGAAGAGTTCGGGGTGCGTGGCTGCCTTTGTGATACCCGATTTTCATATGTTTACATATAAACGTATATCTTCTAGGACTGTATTTGGGACATTTTGGTCTTTGATTATATGATATATTTGACCCCACTAAAATTCCTATTCAACCCCTATGACAACTTTCATGTCTTCATAAATGATTTCCATTCTGGGCATAACCTCCATGTATGAGTCCTCCTCGGTGACCTTGGCCTTCTTAATTCCACCCTTATTCGACATGTTATGATGTGAGGACTAAAGCTGTAGCATGATCATAGCAAGAGATGTCTTAGTGACCTTGTGATCGAAACAACATGCATTTATATCAATAGGAAATACTGAAATGAGAATCTTAAGATATTAATGTTCGAAAACAAATCACTGTTTCTTTCAAAGAGTAAGATTTGAATAAGTGCCTATCATGATAAAGGATAACAAAGATTCATTTACCAGTTCATCATTGGAAATTCAAAAGTAACTTTGCGAGGTAGAGATATCTCTCCCAAATATTGTCAAGTGATTCTCACTTACAACCATGGTATATATTAGGTCAAAACCTAAATGAAATCAGCAGTAGAGGTGCAGGTGATGTCTTGGGAGTTACCTCACTGTTCTAATACATATTCATTATAATTGTCTTCATATTTTATGATCTTTTTTCATTAGGCTCTTAAAACATTAAAACAATAAGAACTCTTCTCACGGACCTTCTTTAGAGGTAAGAAAACAACTAGTAAAATTGAAATGCTTCATGGCTCGAAACTGAGGGCACTTTGGGAAAACCTGAAATCATGCAAAATATTCTTGAACCACAGTGCTAGCCCTAAAGGGAAAAATATGTTGCAATATCCACCCTAGGTAAAAACTTTGAAATGCGGCGGAACCCTAAGTTTGAATCCACCAAAGGTTCCCCTATCACCGCATACAAAAGTAAACCAGACAAGGCGTGGTTGGTGAAACCTTCGACCTATCATAACTTTATCAATAAAACCCCAGGAGTTTGAGGGACCCATGTCGATGGCTTGAAAGGAAAAACTTAATGGATCAGTGAAGGCATATACAAAACCAATCACGATCAAGCTAGCAGGCTGAGAAAGTGTTCAGGGCGGTCGATGGTTTTGTCGCATCTATACTCGAGAAACTTCTGGCGGTTGGCTGGTCAAAACAAAACCTTATGGGCTGGGGTTGGATTTTAAAACCATAATCGTAGATAGTGACGAAAAAAAACCTATCACTGAAACCCTAAATATCTCAAAACGTAGTTCGTTCAAGCTTTTTAAAACAATATAGGGACAATACAAGTTTTAGGGCCTACCTGGAGAATGACGATGTCGATACAATGCATGATGAAACAATCCGTATGCACCAAGTAGAAAACATCGACTGGATGCGTCCAAAATGGGGTAAATGGTAACATACCGTAAAAACCTCAGCGTGTTTATATATAAAAGTGTTGAAACGTTAATAAATGCAGTGGTTGGGGTATTAAATGCCATGAGAATGAAAACAACATTTTGGCGCCTAAACCTTAAACCCCCATCAAAAAATTTCATCGATTCGGTGCAAAACTTTAAGTTATCCGCGATAGTGTCACTTGAAAATGTGGCGTTTTGCCAACACTGTCGGCATGCACTTGTCAAATGCTGTCAAAACAGAGCATTGGAACAACTCGCACAAAAGTTTCGATGAAAGCCATGGAGCGTAAAGTCTGATTTTTGTTGAGCACTTCGGCTGAAAACCATGATTTCAACCGACACCGTTGGTAAAACTCGGTGAGATCTCCTAAAAAGGCCTTCGGCTAAACTCATAAAAAGGTTCCGAAGAAAAAACTATCAGCAAGGAGAGGTAAGTTTCGACGAACCCATCTCCTGTGAAGATTGAGTTTCGTCGACACCAATGCCAAAACTTGGTAAAATCTTCGAAACAATCTTAAGAAAATCCTCCGATAAAACGCGTCGGCAAGAAAACGTAAGTTTTTGTTGGTAGTGTCGGCTCAAAAAACTGAGTTTCACCGACACTGTCAACTGAAACTTGACAATTTTTTTTGATAAAGACTTAGACCTTGGATAAAATAAAGTAAAAATCAGCTGGAAGACATTGGATGAAAAGGACGAGTTCTTACAACGTGTCAGCTCAACTCCCCAAGTTCTTCCATCACGTTGGAAGAAAAAGTTGAGTTTTAACTTAGTAAAAAAAACTTTTTCTGGCTTGGGACCATTTCCACTTCGTACACCTTTTCTCCTTGCATTCCGCTCACTTGTAACCATGATAGATAATAGAGACGATGGTCTACTAGCAATCCCAAACACAACCTGATCATGATGTTCTCAACGTTCTAAAGTGATGTCAAGTTCTCGCTTCTCATAAACCCTTAAAATTTTTAGAGTAGTAAACTTCAACCCTAACTCACTCTAGATAACAAGGGAAACGACCATGAATTGAGTTGATGAGTTTTCCCAAACTTGCATGCTTTTACCATCATTTCCTCCAACTCATCCCTTCATTTCGGTCTAGTCTCTATACTTTGTCAATGTACTTGGGGTGAAACTTGCATGAGGTCCGGGGATATGGATCAAGACAAGAACCATATTGTAGTCTCCATCGTAGTTCTCCCAAACATCAACCATTAAACCTATGTAGGTTTGCTTCAAGTGACGATTTTCTTAACAAACATATCATTTACAAGAGTTTCCATGATGGCTTCTGGAAGGTTTGCCTCCTCAACCCATTTAGGTCCTATCGATCGACTTTATGTGTGGTCCATGACCTAATCTATGGGATTTTTCTATCATATTTCTATTGTTAATTTCTTAATCATATTTATCATATTATAAAGATAATGATATTTTTATCACATAGAGTACTATATAATATAAATGTTGTTTCCCCATATGCATACAAGGGTCTTTGCTTAAATTTATTATTATATCTCAGGTTATTTTTTGTAGTTCTTCAATTCTTAAATTTATTTTTGTATGTTATGCTTATGTTTATTCTTAAATAATGTTGGAAGTAAGTAAAATTTATATGATGTATATGGTAAGATACATATATAATTAAAGTATTTTTTAATGATGTTTTTATGAAGAAACCTTGAATAATACTTAATTGACAATGTTGGAATCTAAATCTATTTTTAGCTGATCTTCCAACGATTGTCTCTATTAAAGTTACTAGGCCACTTTTTAATTTCTTTTGCTTCCCTAAATTTGTTACTATAATACTGATCCACATTGGCCATTATTTAATATGATGCTTTGTTCTATTTGAGCATTCATTTACAAGTGATGGACGAATACGATGGTGCTTAATATCGACTGCATGTTCTTAGATCTTAATCTTAATCTTAATGAAATGATTGGTTTTTCCCACAACGTTTTTCGCATGAACAAAGAATCATGTAGACACCTTCCTAATTGGCGAGATTATTAGGTTCTTTAATAGACTTCAGGGAGTTTCTAATTGGGTTTGAAAGTTCCCCCAATGTTTTTCATCTTCAAAACTCTAACAAGCTTCTTTGCAGTCTCTTGTATGTAGGTTATAAAGACTTTGGAAACTTCATCATTGATGTGTTCCTTGTTTCTATCCTCTATTGGCATTTTAAAAAGAATTAAATCCTAGATGTTTCTTATAACCATTGTCTTTAAAGACCTTGTGGGAGATGACTGTTTTCAACTTCAATTGTCTCTATGATAGTTTCCTTATCTGTGATTTGGATTTTAATGTTAGGAATCTTTTTCAATTCCACTCGATTGGTTAATGTTTCTTTTTTGATGAGTTGTTTCTTATGTTTATTTTTCTCATTTTTTAACTTTTGAGTTTTACATGTTGGTTTAGAATTATTCCTTCAATAAGAAGTTTCTTCTTCTTTTTCTTATAATTTCTTGTTGAATTTCTTCTTGAAGCATTAATTATCATGTAACTTTTATTGTATATATTTTCATCCTTTAACTTATGATTTATGTTAGCAATGTTCTGATTAGGATTTCTTAGGCTATAATTTTCTTCACCTTTATTTGATAAGACTTTGTTTAAATTTCTTAACTTACTTTTAATTCTCTATGATTTTGTTGCTGATTCTAATTTAAATTGAATAAGAACAAAATGCTATGAAATAATGCCAATGGACATTATTTTCTTTGGTTATGTACTTGAATGCTATGTATTTTCTATCCAAATTAATGGAAAAATTATTTTCCCCAATAATTACAATTTTCATTAGTTTAGAAGATATCATATTTAAATTTTTTTGGAGTATTTGTTGATATTCAATTCTAAAGTCTTAATATTATCATTGTGCTTCTATCTATGTGATATTTTAACATCCTCCTTTACAATTTGTGATATGTTTGCCAACTCAATACTAATATATTTTTCTTTGAATGAGAGGTTGATGTCGATGTCGATGCTCATGGGCTCATTTTGGATTTCCCTTAACAAACACATGAATGTTTTTTGGTATTGCAACATAATAAAAAATGAATAGAAATTTTGTATTTTCAACATTGTTGGGATTACAACTGATCACTTAAAGTGGTATTCTTTTAATTCTTTGTTGACTTTTATATTTTTCTTTCATAATATGAAATAATTTTCCTTTAGTAAAATTATTTTCTTTACAATTTAATGAACCAAAATGGATATACTTTTTTAACCGCAACCTTTTAATGCTATTATTTTGTGAACTTCAAATGGCATCCTTACCCTTTTGAATTTGTATTAATGATTCTAGGAACTTTATAATTCAACCTTGGATTACGCTATTTCCTTTTACGGTGGCAAAGCCTATCATAACTCAATTTTAATCGACAACGAGGAAAGGCACCATTGGTTTCTATTTGAGGTTATAGGTTCACTCTTACACTTTTGAATTTGTATTGATGATTGTAGGAACTTTATAGTTCCTTGGATCACGATGTTTCTTTTGAAGGTGGAAAAACCTATCATAACTTAGTTTTCAATCAACATTGGAAAAAGACATCTTTGTTTACTATCTACGAGTGCATGTTGATTCACCACAATTATTCAAAGAAAACCACACCACTAGAAATGACTAGCTAGTGGTATATAAGTAGGTAGACTTCCACTCTTGTTAGATGCCTCTAGGTCTTTGGTTGTTAACATGTTTCTGACAAGCTCCTAGATGATGAAAAGTAGTTTTAGGTATTAATCTAGGGCCAAAATGTGGTTTTAGCCTAGATAGTATCACCAAGAAATCCAATTTCCGTCGTGGTCATCACCAAGGCTACCTCTAGTGGGGTCATGTGATTTCTAGTAGCATTTAGGCTTAATTCCATACATGAGACCATACATTATCCTTGGTTGTAGTTTAACCTCTTGCTTAGGAAAACTTGGATTTTGTTTTTATGTTGAATAAAAATTGATATTCCTTTAAACAAATTCCCTCTATCAAATTCCTTCTTTTGTTGCCGTGATGCGTTAACCACCAATTTCCTTTTTTTGTCGTTGTGATGCGTTAACCACTGGTTTGATTATTTACATTTTATAATCGTAATGCATTGACCACTAGTTTGATTAATTTCCTTATGATACAAAAACATCATATGTTATAACATGGCATGACCTACCAAAGGAATACACTATTGTTTACAACATTGAAGAAGACGTCTCGATATCCCATCATGGGCTTAGCTGAATGGCAGCCAACCCTTATTTTGATGGTCACCTACATGATAGGGCTAGTTTGGTCTAAGTTCAAATATTGTTTAATTCGAGGTTGTGCAAGGTTATGCTTGTGGCCAAAACAATTATTGTCTAACATTTAATGACATATATAGGATTTGAACTCATTGAGATAGTCTAGGAACTCTCTGCAATTATTGATTTCATTGATAGACCAAAAGGAAGAAGATACCATGGCTTGATTTGGTGTTTGTGACATAAGCCACTGAGCTAGTTTTCTTCTTAGCTAATCATTGATGAAACTCTTATCGAACATATGCTCAATAGTTCTCTACTCCACAAACACTAAATTGATGAGGTTAAAAGCTAAATTGATGAGGGCAAGATACCCCATAGTATTGAAGATTCGAATACAAATACAAATACAATTATAACTTGGTACATAAAAAATACGTAAAAAAATATAGCTTAACTAAAATATAGAATTAGACATCTCATAGATATAAAAACAATTATTTTTCAAATTTTAGAAAATAAAAAATATACGTAATCTCGTTCAAGATTTTTAAAACAATATTAGTTCTTAATTGTAAGTAACTTGGCTCATTTATAAAATTTAAAACATAACATATGATATAACAATGTGACACACACACCCACCCACCCACCATGTGATCATCCTCATTTTTTCATCAGTTCCATGAAAATTAGGAGAGTCAAAAAATATAATTTAACACTTAAAAAAAGTGGTTCACTCTTTGTTAGAGGGCTACTCCATCGATATATATGCGTGAAATAGAAAAAGAGATGAAAACAAGGAACGAAATGTAGAAATGTATATTTTATAAATGTAGAAGATGTGTTACATAATAGGGGCCTTGGTAATTTATACCATGAGTGGGGAAGAGAGGTGACTTTTCAAGTCACCTCTTAGTTTATTTACATTAATTAACCTAGCTTATAAATTAAATTTGGATTTTGTTACATTGCCTTCCCCTTAAGGAAGCATTGTCCTCAAAGCTTATTTGACGACAATGATTACGTGAACTGACACAACGTCTCTGATGTGGATATTTGTATGGGTTGTTACTGGCAAGTTTTCTCCCTCATTCTATTTCGATTATGTGTTCAATTTTTCTGTTGTCTGGGAGTGCCATAGGTAACTCTTGAAACACCTTGCGATGTTTTCTAATTAGCTCTAGTGTATCTGGTTGTTTGTCCATATCTCCTTCACTTGTTAGAATCTCCATTTCTTGACATTGATGTATGTACGTTGGTGTATCTTTCCAACGTAGCTTTTCCATCTGATGTGATGTAATCAGTTGTGTTGGAGGTGTTTGGTACCCATATAATTGTGTGTTTTCCTGAACTCAAGGAATTCAATAAAATGTTCTTGGTGATTTGCTGAGTATGTACCCAAGGTTTGTAACCATTGTATTCCTAATACTACATCGATTCCTCCTAGTGGTACCGTAAGGAAATCTGACTCTAAGTTATATTCTTGCATTTGTAACTTAACCTTGTGACATTTTCCCACATTGTCAATCTTCTTTCCATATGCTACCATAACCTTCATGTTAGGTACTGGACTAATAAATAGATCAAATACTTTAGCAAGGTTGACATTAATGAAGTTATGGGTGCTGCCAGACTCGTTGAGAACTGTGACGTTATTATTTTTTATATGTCTTTTAATCTTCAATGTTTGCAGTTGGGAGATTCCGGTAATAGAGTCTAATGAGATTTGTGGGGAGTTGTCCTCGATTCCAAGATGGAAGTTTTGATGGCTATTCGCATCGTTCTGAATTGGTTCATTGACTTCTAGCTCTGCTTCACAAGCATATAATTTCTTATGTAAGCATCTGTGCTTAGGATCCCATTTGTCTCCACAGAACTTACATTTCCATCCTTTTATTCTCTGGGCCTCTAAACTGGGCTTTGTTCCTTCCCTAAGTTGAGGTGGTGTATACCTTGGATTTCCTGTGTATCCTGATTGGAGGGGGTTCTTTTTGGATTCGTCTTGGTCGACATTTGTATGAACAGATTTGCTTTCAATAATCCTGGCTTTACCTCGTGCTTCCTCCATGGTAGAGATGTTGTGTAACTCTAGTTTGTCATGGATGTGATGTTTTTAGACCGTGTATGTAGGTATGTAGTCGTTGGTCATCAGTTAACTCTGGGACTCAAGTTGACAATGCTTCCCATTCACAGGTGTACTCATCGACACTATTTTTTTGTTGTAACCATTTGATTTTGGCAAATAATTATTTTTCTTCAACGCCTTGGAATCTTTTGATGAGGTCATTCTTGAAGCTAACCCAGTTGTAAAAACATATTCTTGCAGTATTCTTCCACCATAAGTACCAATTGTAAGCACTGCCTTCTAGATGCATGGAGGCGTATTTAATTTTCTCGCCGTCGTAATGGATGTTGTGGATGTCTAGGTATTCCTCAGATTTGTTAATCCACGCTATGCATTGTCGTTCGTCCCCGTCGTATTTGGGTAACTCGACTTTCACCCGTATTTGGCATCCTTGTGTATATGTGTTAGAGGACGACATGTTGAATAGAGGATCTGGCTGCTCCAGAGTTCTGGGAGAGTTTGGTTGCAGGTCATTCGAGATTTGTAATCTATCCAAGATGGTGGTTAAAACTACCTGACTTTTATTTTGGTCTTCCTGTAGAGTGAGGAAACTATTCTCAATTCATGACGTAAATTGTGTCCAATTTGATGTCAAATTGTCACTCGTCTGTTTGATTTTTGCGTGGAGTTCCTCGTAGTTCTTGTTAATTTTCTCATTGATTTGATCGAACCGAGCGTCCATTGATCTGGTGATTGCTGGAATTTTCTCAGTGCTAAACATGGATTTAGTTTTATTCAATGTACGATGCCAGATCGCCATGATTCTCTTCTCTCTCTTCTTTTTTTTTTTTTTAATAATAATTAAATTATAATAATAATTTTATTATTATTATATAGTTTTGTTTTTTATTTTAATTAATAATAATATTAATAAACATTAATATTAATAAATATTATTAATATTAAGGTATATTAAATAATAAATACTATTAATAACCAAATTATATTAAATAATGTTTATTTGAACAACAGGCCGTGGATGATTGTGGAAGATGGAGGCGACGATTGGGAGGTAGAACGATGACGGATTGGGAGCGTGGAAGAAGGGGAATGGATGAGAGGGAGTAGGGTGGGAGAAGGAGCTAGTGGAGAGGGGTGGAAGGAGGGCGGATGGTGGTGAATGGCGCATGTTGGAAGGTGGCTGGTGGAGAAGTGCGCAGAGGTAGCGGCGGTAGCAGCTAGGGGTGGCATGAATGGAAAGGGCAGTGGTAGTAGCTGGGGGTGGTTTGGATGGAAGGGCGAGTGGAGGGAAGGGAACGCATAGAGGGAAGGGTGAGTGGAGCAGCGACTAATGCGGGAGGCAGAGAGGGGTGGTGGGCGAGGAGAGGGGAGTGGAGCAGCAGAGGGTGGAGATCGATGGGAGTAGGGTGGGAGAAGGGGAATGGATGAGAGGGAGTAGGGTGGGAGAAGGAGCTAGTGGAGAGGGGCGGAAGGAGGGCGGATGGTGGTGAATGGCGCATGTTGGAAGGTGGCTGGTGGAGAAGTGCGCAGAGGTAGCGGCGGTAGCAGCTAGGGGGGGCATGAATG